>JAHHUM010002479.1:0-126837 GCA_036173005.1 Crenichthys baileyi
TTTTTCAGTTAAAGATTCGTCTGCAGTAACCAGGCTGTAAAGCTTCTTGAATGTTCCCCTGTGATTCTCTTCCCCCATCAAACTGGGATTTTCAAAGAATTAAAATGGAGGCCATGGCTGCTGGTCACATGTCTGACACGACTGCATGTGCTTTGGACTCGCGCATACATTCACACTCATGCACTGACTCGGGCAGACATGTATGAGCTGCCAAGAGAGGAAGCGAGAACCAGAGGAGGATTCCTCTCCCCCAGCGACGATGTGTGTCATAGCTCCCTCCTCCTGGCTGGGCGTGGGTGAGTGGGGGTGTGCCGTATCACAGCCGGTGCCCTGGCTCACGTGGCAGGGAGGTGTGTGTTTAGGAGGAGGCGGGGCTGTGGCTATAGTACTAGTAGTAGTAGATTGTTATGCTGAGCGAGATCTTTCTAGAAAACACTCAGCAGCTTATTGTCTTTGCAACCCCCCCAAAAATCTTCAGTCTGTATCGAATATATTTTAGTAATGTGTAATGGCGCCTTCAGGTGTTATAGAGAGTTCAGTTTGTAGGAGCAGAGCGCTGTGGAAAATGAAGGCCCAATTACTCCTAAACAAAAGGCCTTCTCCTCTCATCATGTTAGCCTCCCTTGTTGCTGAAAATATTCATCCAAGTCAGAACTTGGTCATGTAAAAAGAGAGACTTAGTTTGATATAATTATAATTATGATATATTAGTTTGAATAAGCAGTTAGTGAATAAATAAATAGAAAATGTAATCAATTTGTAACTTGTCTTATGTAAAAAATGTCATCTTTAATCTTCCTGAAAAATAAATGTAGTGAAGGTGACTTTAAGCACAATACTTTTAATTTTAAACTTATTTTAGTTTAATTACCTTTACAGTCAGAATTAATTAAGCTAGTAACTGAACTGTTAGTTTATAGCTTTTAGTGTGCAACCAAAATTATGCAGGCATGTTTGTCAGCTATAAGCTTTCTGTTGCTGTAGCTTTGTGATGTTTTTTTCCTCCTATGTCTGTCCAGAATAAACTTCACAAACATGCAAAATTACTAAAATTAATGCATTTGTAAACATGCAGAACTTTGTGTCTGTGTGAAGGAATTCTTTCAGGTAAATATGATTCATATTTATGTAGTCAACATCTTTGTATTTACTGCAATTCACTTGAATTATATTTATTTAAAGTGATTTTATTTTAAAATTTTTGTTCTTACAGTAGATGTCAGTATAATGAAATAGTTATGCGCATAGTTTAGGAGCAGATCAATGAGTGAGTCGTTTGCAGCTTCCACAAGCTTAATATAAAAATGTTACGGTATGAAACCTGCACAGAAAAAAACTCTTCAGACTCTTTTTAGCAGATATCATGCAAGGTTATTTATGCTTAAATTTGCAGATATTTTTGGTCAAATACTCCTGACATTGAATGGATGAGAGCAGTAAAATGAAAAGGCAAAAGATTGACACAGTACTCCAAAGGTTGGGCAGATGGAATGCAGAAACCCACAGAGACCATCATATTCCACCTTTTGCTACAGTGTAACACTACAGCACTCAGATGTGAAGAAATAGGGCACAAGAGTTTAGACTATATTTAACCGTATTTGTTTCGACAGGAATACCTTATTAAGTTGACTGTATCTCCTCTTTAGAGTTCACATGCCCTGCCTGTGATAAACTGAGGCGCGAAGATGTAGGATTTAAACACAGCAGTGGCTGAAGGCTGATCAGCCCAGTGTGAAGCACGGACACGCAGAGTGACTCGGTTGGCCCTCTGCTGGTCGATCCTGCAATCGCTTCATGAGATCCAAGGAGGCAGGCGAGGCATTCGGAGTGGATGTGTAGACAGAAGACGGGCCCCTCTCCGTGCTGCTTTTCTATTGGCTGTTGTAGCCCCGCCCCTTTCTCACAAACAGCAAAGCTGCGGCTGCTCTCACACACATGCGCTCTCGTTTTAGGCAGTAAGCGCTTTCTTCGTTCCACTCCCCCCGAGGTTTTAGGGTACTCATCTCAGCTTGGTTTGATCAAACCAAAGAGGCAGATGAGAAATGTTGAGGATAAAGGGGAAAAAAATCTTTTAACTTTTAAATGATTGAAGTGCTAGTGGTCACATTTCAGATTAATTATTCTGGAAATTCAACCGGATTTCACTGTGCAATATTTAAAAAAATATAATGTAATCAATAATTGTATTTATCCATTAAAGGTGACTTTTTACTAATAAGTAATACTATAAATATCCTTAAATATACAAACCACTGTTTATACATGTCCGTTCAGTTTAAAATTCTTCTTATTTTGATAAGGTAGCATTATTAAGGAACTTCGATATTTAAAACGGTCTTGCTAACAACGAAATTGGCACCAAAATTATGATAAACATTAACGTTATATAAAAAGAAAATGGAATGAAGAAAAACAGTTTTATGTATGATTCTGAGCTTCAAACTGGCTTTGCAGCTATTTTCTGCTAGACTCAAATTTTCCAAAACTTTCTCCATGGAATACTGCTACATAACTGAGCCTGTCAGGTGTTTAAAGTAAGATGCTGTTAATTAAGCAAACAATATCTGTTATTTAGTTTTCTGCCACTTTAGTTATTTAGACATGTTGTAAATGTTTGATTGCATTGTTTGTTTAGATTTTTCTCAAATGTTTAATGCATGATTTCTAAATGTAAAGAAATAGGTTTAGACTTTATGTTAATATTGGTGCACATAAACCACCAGGCAAAATGATTTGTAATGATTGCAATTTATTGTGAAAATTAATGTGAGCAAAACACATTTCTGTTATTCAGAAGCGTCTTGATAGAAAACCAAGCTTGTTTTTTTGTAATCCCATTAGTAATTCTAGATTAGAGTTTTCTTATCTTAATGTTATCTTTTATCATAGTGACTTTTAATCTAATCAGTTCTTCTATGTTTTCATAAAATAATGAATGTTCCCCTCCTTACTCTGCTGGCTTTGTCTTTCAGTGTTCAGTGTTTTCTGTAGTTGGATTCGGACATATTTAATTGCAAAAAAAAAATCTAAATTAAGACCTTTGAGCAAGTTAAAAATTTTTTTTTTGTCTAAAACTGTTAATGAGACATACGTTCGTAATGTTGCAGTTTATTCAATTAAAACCTATTTGTTTCTTACTCTAAAAGTAATGTGATTCGATTCTCTTTAAAGAAAGACACCCATTAGCGTATTTTACAAATAATTCGTAGCGTTCTACATTTAGTTTATTTTCTTTTTTTTAGGCCAAGACCAAACTAAAGTAAGACTCTTATCTTTAGTTTCCAACATTCAACTAAAATATTGTACAGCTAAAAGTAGTAACATTTTATGTTACACAGAGAGGACTAAAGAAAGGACTACAGCGGTTATATACCATGTGACAATAGTTCTTATTTCCACGAAACCTTGTATTTCTCTTTACTGATCTCTAGATCTTCAACATGTAATAGGCTATCCCCAGGGTTTGGATCATAGGGTGAGTGATAGACGGGCTCCCAGCGAACCACGACACGTTTGACTCCGAGAAAGAATATTTATTTCTACCATAACTTCCCTTCTGCCGTGGAACCATTTTTCAGGTATTGAATCGTTCGTTCTTCCTCCGCTCTGAGCAGTTTTGGCGCACTTTCTGAATGGAGAGGCGCGCTCCTGTGCTCTTCACTGTGCGCGCGAACAGCAGCAGGTATTCAGACAGGCACTCGCGGAGCGATGTTGGAGAAATGGGTTTGCTCCTTGTACTGTAACGGCGTGTGCTTATTGCTTTAATTGGAGACAGAATTTGCGCGTGTATTGTGTTTTTGCACAGGATATCCTAACTGCGTGTTTCTTCTTGATTCCGTGGATCTACCTATAATCCCTCTAGATTCAGTAGACTTGTATTTGCACACCTTCTCCAGTCAATGCGATCTAAAGCCAGTGAATGTATCAGAGCGACGTCTCTGAGTAGTTCATATATTCACCTGTGGAGAGGCAGGTTCGAACAATCTGTGAGACCTACATGGCCAATTGTTCTTGTAGTTTTGCATGTGTGCACCCCCTTCCTTTTATGCTCTTTTTCTGGTGAAGTGCCCACGTCACGTGATAATCCACTCTTGTCGTAAATGGGCGTTGTCTGCTCAAGATGGCGGTATGCTCACTCCCACATGTATGTATCCTGTGTGTGAACATGAGCTGGAGGGGGGAGAAAGGAGGTGATGTTGCTTTTCAGCAGATTAGGTCATGATTGCGCCATTCTACTGTACGCTGTTCGTCCGCATTATTTACGTGGTTTATCGGCGTATGGTTTTGTTATAATTTTTTAAAACAAATAAAATATTTATAATTCTGTTTCGGTTAAAGCCTTCTGACCCGGCCCGTAACCTCCTGACCGAGTAGTGATGCATATAGCAGGTTCTATCCCCATTTATTCCACCTGGTCTTCATGTTTAAGAGCATTAGAAACACCTTCATGCTTTCCCGTGACCCTGCAGTTATTCCGTCAGACGCCGTGTTCGTGTCTACAAGAGCGCAAAATGGCGACAGGAAGGGGGAGGCGTAACGGCTATAGGGCGCTGGGTTTTACGAGTTGATCATTCATACATCGATCATTCATGGGCTGTTAATATGTGTATAAAATAGACTAATCACGTCACACCACGACGTCACAGGTTCAGTTAGAGTAATTCCGTGCAGCACGTGCCTCTGAGCTACAACCGCAGACTTCGACCCATGATGCTTTGTAGTCCTAAGGCCTCCCAATCCGCAGCTCTAATTTACTACTAAAGTCTTCCAAATGTAACTTCGAATTGACAGTTACATAGTGTGATTTATTTAATCTGGGAACAAATATGCTGTTTTAGCCTAAATTGTAATGCTGTGTCAGCCGCCCCCTTTCAAAATGGAGACCCTCTCCTCCTTAAAATGGAGGCATGAAACAGGCGGGGTGGTGGTGTAGAACACAGCATGAACTTTGACCCATGGCACCCCCACCCCTCCTTTGGCCTTAATGAATACCAGAACTGAGCGCTCTGTGTCTTAAACATGCTCCCCAGACTGTTTTAAATTCAATTTTCTCTCATAATCTGCATTTTATGTAAATACAAAAAAAAGATATTTGCAGATGAGTCTATTTAACTCCACCTACATTTAATCATACTTGTATACAAAGAGTTGTAAATTGCAGTGCTATTTTGACATAAGTTTCATTACTGGTTCATAACATGATCGCCTGTTCACCACAAAAACACACCTCAGATATATAAGAAGGCAGAAATATTCTCTCTCTCATAATCTTTCCCCCACTCTTCCGTTGTCCGTTCACCTCCCATCATTTTTTCTGTTTCGATTTTTTTTTTGAAGTTGCATCCATTTCCAGATTATATGGACAGGAAAAACTCCTGCAAAGTAATGAACAAGAGCAACTGAGGAAAGATGACAACAGTCGACAAAGGGGGTTGGAGAGCAGACAGAAACAAGCCAGCGAAATGGAAATAATAAAAGGTTCAACCCTCTACATGTTGAATGTGTTTTTAAAGCAATGGCTTAAGGCATTTAGCAGACATCAGCTTTTGAGTTCTTGCATATGAGTTACTTATCTGTCATTTCAGTTCATTCCCCTTTTTTATTAATATTTAGACCTTCAAATTGTATACAAAAATAATAAATGTTCCTAAATCAGTACTTATTCAAAAATTCTTTCTTCCAATGCTTAATTTCTAGATTTACTGTCATGCTCAGGTCAACCTCACATGAGTCGACTCAGTGACTGCTAGGAGCTTTCTTCCTGCAGTTTTAAAACAAGCTGAGACGGGGTATGCAGAGTTTGTGCTGAAATATTGCTTTCCTCCAATTGTGCTATGCAATATGGGCACACCTTTACACTTGTCTTGACTGCTCAAGCAAATTTTTATCAGAAGTATTGTGGTTTGTCCAGAGAGAGCTTGTTTTGTTCTGCGAGAAATTAAGATGCTTTTGGGCAAACCTTTCAAACTTGTTCATTTCTTTTGTCCCGTCATAAACTTTAACATTTAACACGTTAACTGAGGCATGTAGAGTCTAATTGAGTTCTCAGGATTTTTTTGACCTTATGGTGAACCTGCAGGAACACCCCTGTTTGCCGTTGTGATACACACACAGCTGAAGTTTTCAACATGGAACAGTTTTTTATCAAGCAAAGTTTTTTTATGAATCTGTGTGATATGTCATTTATGCTGATATGCCATGCAGTATATATCTGAAATTCTATTTTAAAATGTTTATAACATTGCAAGAACCAACCTAGAGGTTTATACTTGCTTACCTTTACTTTGACTAGACTAGCTGTAGGGTTAGTGAATGGCTTTTAAGATGGCAGCACAGCTAGCATACATATTGGCTTGTTTGGTTTCCTCTGTCTCCTTGCACTGCAGCACTAGCAATAAAATATTCATCTTTCATTTTTATGCTGCCTACATAGGTCTAATAAAATATTAAGCCCCTGCACTTCTGTGCTCCTGTGTCGGGCCCCAGCTCTTGCCTTCTATCAGGGGACATTTGAGAGCAAACTGTGTTCTAATTGTTTAGTCTTGTAATGGCAGCTCGTAATGATGGCAGATGAACTTGTAGGCATAATGAGCACCTTTGTTTCTCTCTGTGTAACATCCGGTTGGTACCTTTCTTTCTCAGATGTAGCAGCTGACTTTGAACTGACAGCACGGAATATCTAGGAACTCCACAGAGTCGGATAAGACAACAGGCTGGATGTTTATAAGGATGTGCTCAGTTGGACTGGAGTTATTCTGGTTTATCCTACTGTGTTAACTGCAGCATAATGGCATGTCACTGTATAAACATCCTCCCAGACAAATAACCCAACTCTTGGAAAAAGGGAACTAACTCTTCAAACTATTTAGGATGCATTCAGGTCTGCTCACTCATGCCACAAGTACATGTTTTTTTTCATGGAACACCTCTGACACAATATATTCCGCTGTGTGAATGATTGTTGGCCCGTATTGAAGAAAAGTTCCTGAAATGACCTGTTGTGACATTACTGCACACACACAATGAGATGGGACACTATGGGACTGCTGGGATGTTTTCTCACTCCTCCTCCTAGAGAAACAAGTCTTGCAGTTATTGCAAATATGGTCATGTCTTAAAAAAATGTAATGTGATATATTTACCATGTAATCCATTTAGTTTTTTGGCCGATAGGTAACCTGACATAATGCGATGTCATGTTTATGAGCTTAAATAAACAAACCCAAGTCCGATTAAAGTGATTCTCAGGAGGCCAGTTTTACACAGTCTGAAAACAGATACGTATAGATGGCCCCACTTGTGATCGGCTCAGCCAGGTTGCGTGTCAGCTCTGGGTCTGAATGGGTCTTTGGTCCAGTTAAGAACTGGTATTGAACTGTCGTGGCTGATGACTACTCATTCCTACCATTAAAATTCAACCTGATTAATCAGATCAGTTAGCTACTTTAAATCACACAGTGGCTGTCAGCTGAGCAACCCAGAGAACATCAACAGGTAACGTCACAGATGCATTCAGTCACCTGAACTGTGCCAATATTCAGACAACATGACTGAGATTCTATTAAGTCATACTTTTTGGAGTGATTTGCTACAAAAAGTTTAATGAGGTTAAAATAGATTAATGGACACACAATAAAAAGGTTTTTGAGTAAAAGTAATATGTGACTTTACAGAACTCACTGTCTGTACAAAGACACTGATGATTTTAACCTGCTAAACAGCACAGCAGTAAAACATACGGCTGCTTGCTGGCCTGTCTTGCACACATAGGGCTGTGTCTGATAATCCACTAGAACAGTAAGGATTAATAACTTCACATCTTCTCTCATCATCTGCAACACTGGCTCCCCCCAACGCTGTCTCCTCAGCCCACTGCTCTATACACTGCTGACACGACTGCCAAGCCCACCATGATAGCACTCCTAAAGTGAAGCTTGCAGATGATACAGTAGTAGTTAGGCTGATCAACAGTGTGGTTGAGTCTACATAAAGACACTGTTTGGATGGGCAGAGATAGTGGTGTAAGAAGAGTAACCTTATACTTAAACAAAGGAGATGATTGTGGACTTTTGAAGAACAGGTGCCGTATCTCCAACGACAGCACACCACGGTAGATGGTCACCAGCTTTAAATACCTTGGGATTCACATCTCCAACACCTACGTCTGACTGGACAATACCTTAAGCATTATCAAAAAGGCACACAACAGCTGTTCTGAGGATGTTGAAAAATAAACTAAATTTCTCACTGAGTGATCAACAATAAATGCAACCAATATTTTATGGCACCACCAGACCTGATTCCAATCTTTAGAATCAGGTCTGGTGGTGTCCAGGTAATCACTCTGCTTGAAGGGATTCACATCAGGTTAGTGGGTGGTCCTTTTTTGTGTGTCAGGACATTTTGGTTTAGACTGGCACACTAATGCACATAGTTGTCCACATCTGAAGGTGATCTGAAGGAAGCTGTCCTGAAGCATTTTGGTTGCATTCGCAGCTGTACTTGGTGCTGCCTGGTTATGAATGGATCACCCAGTATGGATGTTAGTTTCAGTTTTGAAAGAGGTCGATGAAGGTGAAAGATTTTCCATTTCTTTCTTTAGCCGATGGTCTTATTACAACCCCCACTCTCACTCCCCATCCCCTGTCTGAAGAGCTCTGACCCTTGGCCTTTAACTCCTCAGTGAAGTAAAGGCTTTTCTCTTTTTTCTCCTCTCCTCCATATCCCCTTTGAGGACCACACTCTTTTCATTTTCTAAGCATTCCCTGTTCTCTGCTTTTCATCAATGGTTCTTTGTCTCATAAGAAGATGAAGCTGAACATGCCTTTAGACACATGTGGAGCATCACATTTTTACTCTGCTTAAGAAACATTCTTATCTGGTGATACTTTTTTTTTTTGCAGCACTAGAGTCCTTTATTTTTCATTTTTCAACAGTAGGTAGACAGGAAAGAGGGCAAAGAGAGGGGGAGACATTCGGCAAAGGTTGCCGGGTCTGGGACTTGAACCCGGGACAGTCGCATCGAGGACTATAGCCTCTGCACATGGTCTCGCTTAACCCCTACACAGCAGTTGCTGTTACTGTGATCCCATTTTGAAATCTGGCTTTGTGGCCAGTTAGGTGCTGATATTACAGAACCACGTGGTACCTCTATCCCTCTGAACCCAGTAAAACTTCTTGAAAAGTTCTGTTTGGTTGCTGGATAGATTCTGATTCTGATGTAAATGACAAGTCTCTGGTTTTCCCAGTGTACACTTATGTTTTAATTGCTAATATCATAGCATGTATCCATCTCTAACTTCCAGTCAGTTATATGGCGTATGAGTTCTATCAAAAGCTGTCAGTGAAGCCTTCTTGTTGAGCCTCAAATCAAGCCGTTTTAGAGTTAGGTGTGAATCAGTCTGACTGCTTACTGGAATAGAATAGAAATAGCCTTTATTCCCCTACAGTGGGGAAATGTGTATAAGCACCAAATGGAAGAATGCTGATTCACACAGCAGCCCTATATGTGCAGGCAGGCTCCTCTTTCCCATTCAGTAGAGTGATAGCTGATTCTTTGACTCTCTGAAGTTTTAACCCCGGCACTGATGTATGGGTGTAATTCTGGGAGGAGAAAGGGTTTGAGTATTAATATGATCAGTTTTTAAGGCCTTGTCTCATGTGTCCAACATATAACACATTCTCAACCAAGGTGGGCCTAATTCTGAAGAAAACGGTTCTGAGTCTGCAGTTTCAAGAGGGCTGTTTCATCCATTGCATGTATATTTCCTAACGGAAAACTAAAAGTTGTTTAAAATAGCATAGGATGAGTTATTTATCTGTTGTACTGGAACTGTTTCATTTTGTTTCATTCACTTTTGTAAAAAATAAAAAAATCCAAATCAATTGCTTGCCCCATCTTTACCACTGTAACCATCGTGAACAATGTGCATACAACCAGCTGCGCATCAGTAGGTTGAAATGACCACCCCCAGTCATGTCAGAATGCCTCCTCGTAAATACTTTAAGCCATCTAAACTCCCAGGAGGCGTCCGCATAGATAAATAGTCTTTGTGCCTTTTAAAATACCTGGTAGCCTCCATGGAAAAATCTGTTGTCGTGGCTATATTTCTACGTTATATGACTAATTTTGCCACCAAACCTAGATAAAAAAAGACTCTGAGGTACTACCGTCGTCCACATTAAAGCTTTCATATATTTAATGACACCATATACACGTAAAGTTAGTCTTCATCCTCCCCCATGCCTTTGGACACCATCAGTCCCCTGGTGACCATCAAATCACTTGCCTGACCCCTACCTTTACCACCTGCTGGCCCACTGCTTACACCATAGGCTGGAACCATGGAAACAGCTCAAGAATGAGCTGGATAAAAGGATAGACTGATAAGAAGACAACATGCCTTACATTTGAATATGTGCTGTGTCACCAACCTGTTATATTTTTCTATTTTTAACAGCAGCTTTGATTTTCAGGACGGTGATCCTCCCTTTCATATAAACATTAATGACCAGCAGTGATTTTTGTGTTTTTGTCATAGTTGTTAGAAATGCGGTCATTGGGTTGTCGTGCATAGTGCTGATGTGTAAGTTGTATCTGGCCAAACAGAGGAAGTTTTCAAAAATAAAGTTGGTTTTGAGATCACATAAAAAGAAAACTAACTGAATGTTTGGGTTCTTAGTGGCATTTAAGACAAAGTCTAGCTTGACTTTCTTCACCGTTTTTCTTCTAACAACCTTCTTTCCCTGTTAAATATTCAAGTTTTCTCATTTCTGTCTTCTTCCTCCAACAGGACCAGAAAATTGCAGATCAGAAACATTCCACCTCACCTGCAGTGGGAGGTAAGTTCCGGTTTCCTTTATGACCTTTCTTAATGTGAGCCACCCCTCAACTTATGCCTTTCATCTCGTTCGAAACCAGTTCAGCTGCAACCTGTCTCGTTCAGGAAAGTGAAATTAAACGATTTTAAATTCCCATTGGTATTGTTTCCTGCTTAGCTATGTAAAAAAATAACTAACAAATTAATATCATAGAATAAATCAATTCGAATTAATAAATGAAATTAGGACCAACTATGATGCAGAAGCAAATACAATCTTTCTATGCTATATTATCAGGTACCTTATGATTTGCTAATATATGTTATACCTAAGCCAAGTTTTTGGGATGTTTATCAGTTACCGTTGTCTTTCCTGCAGAGAAGAATAGTGTCAAACAGCACGCATTTTGTTGAACACGTTAGTTTAAGGCCTGCCTGATGAAACAGGTGGTAACACTGTTGCCTTGCCTTTTCTGCATGCAGGTTGCATGTTCTTCCTCAGGCAGGTGTGGGTTCTCTCCGGGTATCCCTGCTTGGTGATTGGTTAATTTGCCTCTCTGAATTGCTTTTAAGAGTTGGAGATTGTGTGTGTGAGTCAACATGGTTGTTGCCCTGTGATGGACTGGAGACTTACAGGGGTTGGACAATGAAACTGAAACACCTGGTTCTAGACCACAATAATGTATTAGTATGGTGTAGGGCCTCCTTTTGCAGCCAATACAGCGTCAATTCGTCTTGGGAATGACATATACAAGTCCTGCACAGTGGTCAGAGGGATTTTAAGCCATTCTTCTTGCAGGATAGCGGCCAGGTCACTACGTGATACTGGTGGAGGAAAACGTAGTTCATATATTCATGGGCTTTCATGAATATATGAAAAGCCCTTAGGCTAGTTATGTATATATATATACATATATATGTATATATACATATATATGTATATATATGTATACATTTTTACCTTTTCTTTTTGATTTGGTGATCATTTTGAGTGTGTGATGACGTACGGCAGGAATATTTGCACAAACTACTTTTTTGCAAAGATTACAAAATTATGTCTTTCTCTCTTGAAAGTGAGTTATAATGTAACTAAATAATTTTGTGGCTGAAATGTACACATTCAAAAAGCTGCTATTGAATCATACATCTGTATTTTTTTCTTTTTTCATGAATGCATTAAACAACTTAAGACTTGCTCAAAACTACCAAATATTCAGTTATTCTTCTTTGATTTTGACCTAAAATGTCATTAATTAAAAATCTCCATTGTTTATTGCAAAAAGCAACAAAAACACACACAAAAAATGTTATTTATTTATTTCAGAAAATAAGCAGAAAAAAACGATAATTTGTTGCTAACCTTTTTATCTCTAAGACTCTAGTCACTACTAAGCCTATGCCCCAACTATTTATTTCATGGAAAATATTTCCCTTTTTGTGATTTGTTTTTCTGCTTCTTTGTATTAAATGAAGTTTGAAATAATTAAACAGACATTTAAAGGGTAAAATCGTGGAAGTAATTGAATGTTTGGTATTTTGCAGCTAGTCTGAGGTTGTTTGACATGCATGGGGAATAAAACAGAAAAAATATACTGATATATGATGACTTAGTTGCTGTTTTTTGAATTTGTAAATTTTCTCACAATCCTGTTGAGAATTTGAGAAGGCAGAAATGGTGAAATATAAAAATTCATTGGTTCAGCTGACCTGACGATGATCTTTCTCTGTGTGTTAGGTGCTAGATGGTCTGTTGGCACAGTGTGGAACCGTTGAAAACTGTGAACAAGGTGAGTCTCTGAGCTATAACTCTTACCATCAGGTGAAGTTAGCTTTGTCCTTATATTGTCTGTTCAAGTGTGTGTCTTCTCTGTTTTAAATGTGTAGTTCTACGTACCCAACTATAAGCTCTCTAAGAGCTCAAACTTGGCTGTTTCGTTTTGTCTGAGGATCGATTCACTAGTTGGCAAATAAATAAAAACGTCATGCACATCATTCCTCAGCCAATTCTGGTATCATTTTAAGAGAAGGCCTTTTGGCTAACAAAGGGACATATGCCAACTTATTACATGTTTTTACCATTAATATGGTCTGCATAGTTTGGTTGTCATTTAGCAGGTTCATTAATTATACTCTTCAGAGTAATGTGCGTTTATTTTCCTCAGAATGTCTGAATAGTCTCGAAGCAGACTCTAGATTTTGCAGTCCAGGCAAGTTCTTCTAGCAGGATCCATATGTGGTTACTGGCTCTATGTAGATCGCTTGGTTGTCTCAGATTTTATTCTTGCATGAAATGTTCCTTGTTGAAAGATCCTTCATAACCATTCCTTCATTCAATTGAGGCTTAATGTGTTGGCTCAAAATCTCTTTTAACAAAGATTTATTAATGATTAAAAGCTCTATGGTTGGATTTCATTTAAAAGGACTGTGATTTCTAAAAAAAACAGCATAATATTTTTCTCAGAGATTTCCGAAAGCTTAGCAATGAGTACTTGCTTGAAATTAAATTTGAACCAGCAGTAGTACTCTACTTATTTCAATTAGTCTCTGTATAAGCAGTTTAGTTAAGCAATTTACAGCCTTAATATAAACCAGAGAAACACCTGAGAACAGGTTCTCTTCTGATGGCGAAGCTGAGCTCTTTACCAACCTGTTAATTTAGCCCCTACATAGTTTACCCTGTTAGTGAAAAACTGATTGAAAACAAACCTTCATCTTTTTAATCTTTTAGTGTCTGATTTTTAGATAACTAATGATATGTGATCTTTTAAAAAAAAACATGAAAAATGAATTTGACCCAGGAAAATTGCAGTATACCTCCTCAGAGTTTTGTGTGTTCCACTTAATCCGAGCTAAACAGACCATCAGGTCAGATGTATGAATTTCCCAGCACCACAAAGTGTGGCTCAAAAAAGCAACGTGACAAACAGCACCAGTGTACCCTACTAACTGCATACAATTGAATCAGGGGTGGTTGACAAATGCATTCTTTAAAGTCATAATTAACATTGTGATTTGATGCCTAAAGCTTTGAGTGCAGGTGAACCCAGTTTACTTCTAATAACTCTGCATTGTGCAGCTTTCTAACTCAGCTCTGTGCCTTTTTTATTTGCTTTGTTTCAGTCAATACAGATAGTGAGACTGCAGTGGTTAACGTTACATATGAATCCCGGGAGCATGCAAGACAGTAAGTTACTCTGGTTGTTTCTTTCTGCCATCACTTTAAATGAAGTATATGTCAACATTTTTAATAACATTACAAAATCTGTTTAACTTGCCATAATCAGGTCATTATAAGTGCTTATATTACCACTTGACCTGTCAATAGATAAAAAGGCCTGAATAAAACTGTTTTTTAAGGTTTCCATACAGTTCTCTTTTGTGTTGTGTGTCTGCCATCTAGTGGCCATTACTATGAAACGTCTAACTTTTTTTTTTGCTGTTGAGTTTACCTGATAAACTTACACAGGCAAATTATTATTAAAATATTAAATTCCAGTCAAGTAGAGGTTTAAATTTGCTTTATCTCGAGTTAAATACCTCTATTCAGTCTCATAATAAGATTAGAGAATGGACTGAGCAACTCTTCGTACTGCTGTGCAGCTGATTCTGTTAGAGTTGTCAAGTTGTAAGCCATGCCTGCAACTATATTTAAAATGTTAAAGGCAAGGACTTTTTCAGAATTTACTTACAGCTAAGGGACAATGGGTTGTGGGTGCATATGTTTTGAACCAGAATTACAGTTAACTAGTCCTGAGGAAAAAATGAAGGACACATATTCTAAAAGCATTCCATCCCTAGTCATTCTTTGTAAGTGAGCCATACTGTATGAGGAGTACTATTACAGAACGGTGTGGTCTCTGTATAACAGGTCAGGGCTGTACCCAGTGCAGTTTGCGGGGAACAGAGGGGGTAAAATGAAAGTTCATATACAGTAACATTTGAGGATTGAGCTTAAAAGCTGGTTCTAAAAAACCCATTTCGACAAAATCCACCAATTCTGCCAAGAAGAGTGGTTAAATATTTAATAGAATTCTACCAGGAGCTGCAACAAATATGTGGTCATAATCCAACTCGCTAAAGAACGTATAACCAAATTCTACTGTATGCACATATTTGAACCTGTATGTATAATTTTAAATTAATTATACAGATTGTATATTGTGTCATCATTTGATTCTGGAAAAATAATGGGTACATAAATCATTAAAAGCCCAAACTTAATTACATTCATGCCCATGATAACTGGACTTAAACTTTGACCCCAACTGTATACAAACACAGATATTTCTGAGAATCCAAACAGCAGAGTTGGGAAGGGTGGTCAGAGCATCATGAGTCAGCCCTCCTACAGCTAAAAACCTAAAACTATGTAACTGAGGCAGCTTATTACCCAGGGTCACCCGAGCCAGCTCTGACGTCAGCCTCTGCAACACAGGAGTTTAAATCTCAGAGTGGAGAGTTTCTGTTTCTCCAACCTAAACTTCAGATCAGAGGAGCCTGAGTGGCTCAAAATTCCTCCACAGTGCCGAAAAGACTCATTGCCAGTTATTCGCAAATGCTTGATTGCTAAAGGTGGACCAGCCTGTTATTAGATTTAATATTAGAGTTAGTTTGATCTGAAAGAGTGACGTATGACAAACATACAAAAAACAAAGAAATCAAGAAGGGGCAAACAATCTTTCTCACCACTATGGTATGCTTGTTTGGGATGTGATGGACTGTACTCCTTAGGAACTTTGTATGTAGGAGAAGAAGATTTGTTTTCTGGATTCTGCTGGGATTTTAACATAGATTATTGTTTCTGTTATCAATTTATATTTTATCACTGTAACATGTAGTTATTGTTGTGAATTTGTATGAAATCTGGCAAACGATTTCGTAAAGGCAAACTCTTTGTAAAAATGTAAGAAACTGCTGCTTTTTAAATGGATCTACAGTATGGTAAAAGTATCACATGTATGACCCTGTGTTGATATGTTATGTACCATCAGAGCCATTCAAAAACTGAATGGATATCAGTTGGAGAACAACGCCCTGCGTGTTTCCTACATCCCTGATGAGACCTCTGACATGGATGGGGCCCAACGGGGAACTGAAAACGGTCGTCGTCCTGGCTACGGGCCCCGCGGCGGACTCCGTGGGGGGTCTCCGAGCTCTGGAATGCCCCCTAAACCTCCACATGCTGACATCCCTGTTAGACTGCTGGTACCTACACAGTATGTCGGAGCCATTATTGGCAAAGAGGGGGCCACCATTCGCAACATCACCAAGCAGACACAGAGCAAGTGGGTGATTATGCTGTGGTGTTTGACTTTATGTGTAGGAATACATATAATGTGCTTGAATATGACCCATAATAATCTGTAAATTTAATTGCAAAAATAGGATTTTACAGTATGTAGTTATTTATGTAATACCACGTTGAATTGTCAGAAAAGTTTTCCTTGATTTTTAAAAGTTTTTCTGTAACTGGAATGAAAGGTGACACAGCGAGATAAAGTATTAAGGAACCTGCAGATTAAAGATAATCTGTTGCCCTGCAGGATTGATGTTCACCGCAAGGAGAATGCCGGTGCTGCTGAGAAGCCCATCAGCATCCACTCCACTCCTGAAGGCTGTTCAGCTGCCTGCCGGATGATCCTGGAGATCATGCATCAGGAGGCCAAAGATACCAAGACGTAGGTTTCAAACACAGATCCAGCATGGCAGCCGCATGAATGTAATGAGCAGAACATGACACCTGACAGTAGGCTACAAGAGGCCCTTTGTGATGAGCAGTGATTTTGGTTTCCAGAGCTAATGAAGTTCCTCTCAAGATTCTGGCCCATAACAACTTTGTTGGCCGCCTCATTGGGAAGGAGGGACGCAACCTGAAAAAAGTCGAGCAGGACACAGACACAAAGATAACCATCTCACCGTAAGACCCACCCATATATGTTAACTATAACCAATTCAACATCTGTTCATTTTTATATTTAGTTTCAGTATTTACAGTGTCTTGCAAATGTATTTACACCCCATAAACATGTTCTCATTTTGTCATATTACAACCACAAACCTAACAGTATTTTATTGGAATTTTATGTGATTGACCAAGACAAAGTAGTAGGCTTTTGTGAAGTCGAGTATAAACCCAGCTGTCTGTGAAGGCCTCAGAGGTTTGTTAGAGAACAATTAGACATAAGGTTATAAAACAATATCCCCAGCAGTTTGCCTCTAGCTGTGTAGGGGAAACACAGCAAACATGTGGAAGAAGATGTCTTAGTCAGATGGGACTAAAACGGACTGTTTTGGTCTACATGCTGCATAAGGTTGGATGGAGCTAAATACATGGTGATCCTGTATAAAACCTGCTAGAGGCTGCAAAAGACTTGAGGCTGAGGTTTATCTTCCAGCAGGACAACAACGCCAAACACACAACCAGAGATACGATGGAATGGTTTAAATCAAAGCATATTCACGAGTTAAAATAGTCCAGTTAAAGTTCAGAACTAAATCAAATTGAGAATCTGTGGCAAGACTTGAAAAACTCATTATGTTTATGCCGAAAGCTGGTAGAGACACACAGCAGAAAGACCAGTGGCTGTAATTGCAGTGAAATGTGCTTCTTCAAAGTATTGACTCAAAAGGGCTTGATAGAAACACATGCTAATGGACCAGAAACATGCCTCAGCCCTGTGGTTGAGGACTTCGTTCAGTGGGGTGATATATCCGTTTTGCAGATGAATATTCCAAAGACCAAGGCCATGCTTATTGATTTCAACATCTTCAGGTGCAGGAAATCACAGGGTCAGATGTTTTGATACACATAAACATCTTGATATAGTTATTGATGGTAAACTGACCTTTGAGGCAAATTGTGAAGCTTTTTATGTAAAAGGGAACAAGCGCCTTTTACATCAATATAACTATCTGACCCTGTTTTATCGGCCTTTTATTGAATCGGTTTTATCTTTCTGCTTAGTTTCCTGGTTCAGCAATTTGTCTGTCAAAAAATAACTGCTTGAACCAAATTGTGAAGCAGTCCAGTAAGCTGACAAGTGAAATGCAACTAAATCGAGAATCCTTGTACTCCAGGCACAGGTTTTTAGTGCCAAAATGTTGAAGCTAAGCGCTATAAAACCAGTTCTTTCCTGTTGCCATTTGTCTATTAACTTCAATGTAGCACAGTCTTAACATTGTTTACTCTTGTATTCTTTTTTTTATCTTGTCTTATCTCATTTTATCTATCCTAATGTCTGTTATTCTATTATTGTTCTTAAGGCAGAGATGTATTTATTTATTATTATTATTTAAAGCACCTGGTCACTTTTAATTATGTTTTTTATACTGCATGTCTGTTTTATGTCCTGTTTTTTTGGAAAGAAAGCTGACTCACCTCACAGTAATCAAATCTACCTACTACAGGTATAAATAAACTTGAATGATTTGATTGCTACAGCTTTTCTGATATTTATTTGTAAAAAAAATTTAACCATATATCATTTTCCTTTAAGAAAAACCAAAACATGCACACGTTTGTGGTTGCAACCTGACACAGTCTGACAAGTTCTAGGGGTATGAATACCTCTCCAAGGCACTGAAAATCAATAGTTATTTGTGTGTAATGTAAATATTGTGAAATGTTTCAATATCTGTATATGGCAACATAGTCTTGTGGTCAGCATTGGTTGTCAGTATAAGAAAGCTGTGAAATAGTGAAACATATTCATACAACAAAAAAGTTCCTGTTTTTGTGTTGTGGGTTTGACGTAGCGTGGCGTAGAGCGTGCACCCCATATACAGAGGTTCATCCTCCATGCAGCCATCCAGAGTTTTATTTCTGACCTTGGGGCCTTTCCTGCATGTCTTTGTGGCCACTTGCTGTTTGATTAGTTTGAAGAAAGCCCACAAGTCTGATTTGTCATTTAATTTAACTAACAAATTAAATACAGTACAACAGCTCTCCATACATTTGTTTTAACTAAGCTTTTACATTTTCCTGGCATGTTGGTTAAAAAGTTCATTGTTGAGCTTTGTTATCTTGCTCTGCATAAATAGGAACATTTAGAAGTATTGAAGTCCAGCACACTGCAGGTCCGTCATGACCTTATCTTCAGGCTTATGAGATGTTGAGATCTTAACTGAACTTTTCTAACCTCATAAAAATATTTAGACCATTACATAATGCAATATTGGTGCATTTTCATGAGGATTTGTTTCAATAATATCAGTGACTTATGCTTACTGGGTTAGGGTTGGCCTATGTTAAATGGCCTGAACTTGTATAGTGCTTTATGAAGTCCCTAGAGACCCCAAAGCGCTTTACACTATAATCAGTCATTCATACACACATTCACACACTGACAGTGGTGGCGCCACCGAGCCCTCTGACCACCATCAGCAGGCAAGTTGGTTGAAGTGTCTTGCCCAAGGACACAACGACTGAGATGGACAGAGCGGGGTTTTGTACCGGCAACCCACCAATTACAGGACGAACTCCTACCACCTGAGCCACAGCCTGTTAGTTCTTAATTATGTCAGCTAGTCTAGCAGGAAGCTGAAGTGGTTTCCAAATGAACACACAGTATGTATGAGTAACCATGCTTGGTGTGATGATGTGTGCAGTCTCCAGGACCTGACCCTGTATAATCCAGAGAGAACTATCACAGTCAAAGGCTCCATTGAAGCTTGCTGTAAGGCTGAGGTCGAGATTATGAAGAAGGTCAGAGAGGCCTATGAGAATGACATTGCAGCGATGAATGTAAGTGCACGCACATGCTCATCAACGCTATTATCTCCAGTAACATTGTCCTTTATAATAATAGTTCACATAGAATGTGGGACCCTTTGTGGGGTGCCTTGAGACGACATTGTTGTAAATAAGTGCCGTTTAACTGAATAATCTGAACTGAAACTTTCTGTGTAGTTATGCTGCTATAGGCTTAGGCTGCTGGAGGACATAATGACCACTTTCACACTCTTCGCTACATTCTCAAACTACTCTCCAACTTTGCATTATTTGCTTTTATTTCAGTTTTTAACTTCTTGTTCTCTCTATTTTCTCTTCCTAGAAGCTACATCTGGCCTGACTCTGTGTCTACCTGTGACACCTTTCTGGAGAGGGGCATCGTCTGAGCTTCTGCTGGCAACAACTTAATGCTCACCTTCTACCGATGATCCACATGGCCCTTTCTCTCTCCTAGATATAGCAATTGACTGAGCTTTTATTGTAACTAATTATATGTGCTCTCTTTCAGACTCTAACCTTGAAAACTGGCTCAGAGTTTATCTGTTCTTTCTTTCTAGGTGAAACGACTAAAGGAGCTACATCCACTAACATTTACTTTTCCTTCCCATAGAAAGTACTCCTGGATCAGTGCTTCTTTGTTCTCTTTGTGTCTCTGCTCTGTTCTCTCTAACCCCCAGTGGGTCGTGGCAGATGGCCGCTCACCCAGAGCCTGGTTCTGCTGGAGGTTTCTTCCTGTTAAAAGGGAGTTTTTTATCTCCACTGTCGCTACATGCATGCTCAGTATGAGGGATTGCTGCAAAGTCAACGCCAGTGACTGTCCACTGTCTCTACATGCTCATCCAGGAGGAGGGAATGCTGCAAGTCACTGACTGGATGAAATCTGCTGGGTTTCCTTAGACAGAAAAACTTTTTATCCAGTTTGAATAAATAACTGAATCTGGCTGCACTGTTCAATGGTTAGAACTAATTGGAATGTATGTACCTGACTTTTGTGAAGTGCCTTGAGACGACATGTGTTGTGAATTGACGCTATATAAATAAACTGAATTGAATTGAATAGAATGTGTCTGTTCTGCCTTTTCAAACAATTATTGCGTAAACATGCTGCAGCACAGATGCAGTGAGATGGTCTGAAAAGCCCTAAATACTCAACTAATTTAAACTGTCTGTAAAAAGTGAAATGGTCAAAGCAGAAGAATTACTTTGAACTATGATGCATCTGCCATCAGAACATTTAAACACTGTTAAAAAGGGAGATAAGAAGCAGAACCACAAATGAAGGGGATAAAAAACATTTATAATATGGATTTAATTCAAAACAGACGATATATATGTGAAATATGAATTTTTATTATGTGGACTTGCCTATGTTACAGTACCTGCAGTGCAATTGTCTGCAAAGGATATTTTATTAAGATCGATGAACATCTACAACACTAGGTTTGGAAATGAATAGTGTATATAATGGGTTGTCAGGGCAACCAAATAAAATTTACCTTGTAAATCTCCCTGTGATATCCTCTGCAGCAACAAACTCACCTTATCCCTGGACTCAATCTGGGTGCTCTGGGCCTCTTTCCTCCTTCATCCAACATGCCCCCCCCACCACCTGGAAACGCAGCTGGAGGGACCCCCTATGGCTCCTTTGGGGTAAGAGCAGCCTCACTGGGAGATACTAAACTGGTACAACACTGGTGTATGAGTGCAAACACTGTAAAATGTTATGCCAATCTCAAGACAGGCAGACATTACTAACAGTGCAACGGGCCTATGAAGCACATGTATAGGGTCAGGATAAATCAGCCTTGTTTGCAAACAACTGAATATATGACCATATATAATAACAACTGTTCAATGTAATGAAATAATGTTTGTGTGTGCTCAGGCCCCAGAGCAGGAGACTGTTCATGTTTACATCCCAGCACAAGCAGTGGGGGCTATCATTGGCAAGAAAGGACAGCACATCAAACAGTTGAGCCGCTTTGCTGGAGCCTCAATTAAGGTTTGTAAAACATGGAGGTGCTTATTTATCAGGGTTAAACAACATTGATCTGTTCCTGAAATAAAAACTGTTCCTAAAATCAAAATCTTTATATATTTTAGGTTTTAAGATAAAATTGTCACATATAGTTTTCCGCCAACAGAACAGAGATTTTCTGGTCCTTTGTTTATTTAAACTACTCTGGCAAACACCTTGATAGCCAGTAATATGTTCCTTTGTTGTTCTCTAGATCGCACCAGCTGAAACTCCAGACTCTAAAATGAGGATGGTAATTGTGACGGGACCACCAGAAGCTCAGTTCAAGGTGAACATTGACTGCTGATTAACTACATAGGGTTGTGCAGCCTTCAGGCTGCTGGAATTGTCTGCTGCTGAGCACTATTGATCTCCTTTTCCTTCTCTTACCTATAGGCTCAGGGCAGAATCTATGGCAAGCTGAAAGAAGAGAATTTTTTTGGACCAAAAGAGGAAGTCAAACTGGAGACCCACATTAAAATGGCTGCTGCTGCTGCAGGAAGGGTCATCGGCAAGGGAGGAAAGACGGTAAGCAGCGGAAATTACGTTTCATACTAATCTGAGTTGTTGCTCTGCCATCAAACAAATTAACATTTAAACAGACATGGTAAGACGGTTTCTTATTCCTAAAGTAACTTTAGAGTTGTGTGTCCAGGTGAATGAGCTGCAGAACCTGACAGCAGCTGAGGTGGTGGTCCCAAGAGAGCAGACACCTGATGAAAACGATCAAGTCATCGTCAAGATTAATGGACATTTCTACGCCAGCCAGGTACATTTTTGATGCTTTGGTTAAGATTAGAGTTGGACACACCGTTTGTGGCTGTAGGGTAGCTAACATGTTGGGCAACGGATCACATTTTACATTAACTTTTCACACTTGGTCATGTTACAACGACAAGCTTCCTTGTATCTTAATGGTCTTTTATATGATTGACTAATACAAAGCCGTCCATAACTGTGAAGTGAAAGGAAAATTATACATGAAATATGTTTTCTAAATATAAATCTGAAAAGAATGGTGTCAGTTTGTATTTAGCTCCTTTTAACCTAGTATCCCGTAAACAGAGTCCACCTGTGTGAGTATAAATGCTGCTATTTTGAGTTTTGTCAGAGAAGATTGGTGAAAAAACATCAATAAGACCAAGGAAGGGGCTCGGCACATGGCATATCCGTAGAGCGCTATGAGTAATTCATATACAGAGGCTTCAGTCCTCTGTGCAGCTGTCTTGGGTTCAGGTCCTGACCCTGGAGACCTGTGCTGCATGGCTTCCCCCTCTTCCCACCCTACTTCCTTTCTGTTTTCTTTTGGAAAAAAAAAAAAAAAAAAAGGCCACCTGTGCTGCAAAAAGAAATCTTAAAAAAAAAATAAGACCAAGGAACACTGCAGACAGTTTCAGAAGAAAGTTCCCCCCTGCTCCAACAGAAAATAGAAATTCCAGACCAGGTGTATTATGTGTTCATACCCCTTAGATTTCTCACTGACCTGTCTGTTGTGTTGCTTGGTGTGTTTACTGATGCGATCAGATTACCCTCTGAGGCCTTCACAGAACTCTGCATTTATACTGAAATTAAATTACACACAGGTGAACTCTGATTACTCCTTAGTTGACTTCTTGAAGGCAAGTGGTTGCACACTTTTCAGATGATTATTTGCAAAACATTTTGAAAACCATGTATCCTATCCCTTCTACCACTTTTTGTTGGTTTATTAATGGAAATCCCAATGAAATCTGTCGAAGTTTGTGGTTTTCACATGACAAACTGAAAAAAACAAAATAATTTTTTCCCAGGACCTCACTAAGGATTACCGTCTGTCACAAACAAATCTTTATGGATTCCCCTCAGTTTTTTTGTATGTTGTTCTCCCTTTGTCTTCCAGCTGGCTCAAAGGAAGATTCGAGATATCCTGACGCAGGTCAGAATGTCACAAAAAGGTGGGGTGGGTAGGAGCTCTAGCCCCCACCCTCAGGGCTTCACCGAGATGGGCAGCCCTACGCAGGGTCTGACTCAGGATCACCAGCCGCGCAGGAAGTGAGGATCATCTCACATGCTGTGTGGATCCCACCCCACATGACAGAAGTGTGCAGACGAACAGATACAGAAGAGTAATACATGGACCCAGCAATAGACAGGGAGAGATATTAGAAAGGGTGGAAGTATGCCTGACAGCCACTGAGAAAGATCTGCAGAGAGAGAAAATCTACAAATTAATTCAATCAGAACATGAAATGAATAAAAAGCGGATTTAGATAAAAATGAACTTGAAATCAAAGACCCAGTGCCAGGCCAGACAAGAGACTGAGTGTGGATGAGAGGATGAAGAAAAGGAGGGATGGCGAGGATGAGTGAAGGCATCTTTCTGGTGTGCCATCGTATGGCTGCAGAAAGCTTCATGCTTGCTGCAGCTTCTCGCACTCACTTTGGGCAGGTTTCAGTGGCAGATGAACGTTATCCTCCATGTAATGATGGAGCGTTGGTGTGGTTTCTGAAACCTGTCTGAGGTCATGCAGGAAGGAAAGTCTTAGCTACACTTATCTGTGTGTAGACACACTGGAAGCAGCTGGTCAGTCATGCTTTGCTCCTCCTCTACAGACCTCTCCTATCATCTGCAGCCAGTCTTATATTTTAAGGGCGTTTTTTAAAATAGAGATATATGTATAGAAATGTTTTATTCAGAGCTATTATTGATAAAAATGCAGTGAGGCAGAGCTGAGAGAGGAAGTTGGGAAGCTGCTGCAGAGGCACAGGGGGCGAGTTCTGGGGTCACCCATCCTGTACCTCCAAGCCGGTGAGTTTTTTGTGGAGGGGGCCGTAGATGCTAACACTGCTCTTTATACAGCTCTCTGAAAAGCAGAGGGAGCTGAAAAAAAATGAAGAAAATATGAGGTTGTAAATATAAATCTTCATGTTATTGTTACCTACGCTGTGTCTGACCACATTTTTTAATAAAAAAGGAGAAGTTGCCTTTACATTTCCCTTCCCCCTGTTTAGGATGTGTAGCATACTGTAGCCTACAGTAAGACAAGGGATGAGGGGGTACTTGGCACGCTCTTTCATGATTCGCTGGTGGAAGGACACAGCAAGAGACAGTAAGGAGGTGAAGTCGGAGCTGGTCCTGCAGTTCTAATGCAGTGACTCAGCTCACATGGTGATATTAAAGAACCAAGTTTACAGCACCCAGCAGCCATGCTTGCTGGCGAGCAACCCGCACCTTCAACAACATATTTTATATATATTATATATATATGATATGTGAGTTAGCCCGGCCCCCATCTGAATGTACTGTAGCCTGTGAGTCAGGTGCGAGGTTTTGAAGCGCCTGTAAGTCCTGCAATGACAGACAGACAAGGTGTGTCTGAGACCTTCTGCTCATTGCATTCCTCCAGTGCTGGGAAGCCGAGCCCTGTCTGAAACAGGCTGGCTTTCCAGTCGGGGTTCAGGCCCATTGCTGCACTGAAGTGGTCTTCACATGTACAGACTGGTTACACAGTTTGTAGAGCTCATGGGAATGTGAGACTAGCCTCGACAGCGCTGGAAACAAAAAGCAAAGTCTTCTGAAGCGCCCCACCTTGACCTCAGTAGTTTAAATCTGACTTGAGTGAAAGCAGCTTCCTGGTTTTCTCTCCCAAATCTGCCAAAGGCCTGTGGGCAGAGCCTCCAGATCCTGCCTGTGTATGATAATGAGGGGCAGGAGTATGGATGGTTTCATCAAGATTAGAACAGATCAGAGAAAAAATGAAAAAAAAAAACTACCTCAGGGTAAAATTACCTCAGTATTCCTAACTTTTTTTCGCTTGCTGGTGTTTTATATAAATAGAAAAAAGAGCTAATAGTCCTGAATATTTTTTATTTTTTTAAGAAAAAAGTTTTTTTTAAGTATAGTCTTGTTGCTTTGGTTATTTTTTCTGTTTTTTTTTTTTTTTTTGGGTGAGGGTGGATGGGTGAATGAATTCAGGATGACAAGGAGGCTGTTATCTTTTTAGACAGAGAGAGAGATAAAATGCTGGTACAGTACAGAACACTGAGCTAGTATGCTTTTTTGGTGGAAAAACATGTAATCTGTCTACCTGAAGTGTGATTGGAGCAGCCACTGCCTGAAGTGGAAAACTGGCCAATAGGGAGCAGTGTTACCTCAAGAGGAGGGTTCTGACAGGCTCAAGGATGACCAAACACACCAATCTGAGGGTCTTTAGTTGACCATTATGGATGGATTTATTCCTCCAGTCAGCCTCCACCTCTGACCAGTTGAGTTTCTGCCTTTTCCCTTCTGTCAGTGTGCCTGCCTTGAACCCTGAAGGACCCTCCTCTGGTGCCTTATTGTAATGATATCATCTGGAACTGCTAAAAAGGAGCTGTGTTTCTCCCTCAGCAGTTTAAGAACTTCATCTTACAATCAGCTGTATAATTGTGGTCCATCTAGAGCCTAACTGTACATGTGACAGATGGCTTAGAGCTGCTCACATTGCAGGCAGCTCTGATGTCTCTAAATGTGAATATTTATTACCTGTGCACTGACCATGATGCTCCCTGTTGGCTACATGGGCGTGTATGTAAAAGCAGGCATGTGCAAGTTTGTGTTCCGAATTATTTTTTTTGGTCAGGGAATGTTGTTGGGTAAAAAAAAGCAGAAAAAGTAGGACGAGAACCTATGGTCCCTCCATCTGTGTGCAAACCCATCAAGGATGGAGAGAATTAAAAACCTTTTGAAAAAATGGGAGCAAAACGGCAGGAACGTCTGTAAAATAGCTTAAACCTGTTCAGTGATCATTATTCTTTTGTATTTTTGGAGAAAAATTCTGAAAAAAAAGAATAGGAATAGCAACAGAGAACAGAAAGATTACGCTAGTCATTGCAGGACACTGCCAAACGTAAAAAATCCTTTGAAGTCCTCGCAGCAGTCAACGACGCGTATTGCCAGCCTCCATCGGCGCCCCACAAGCTAAGCATCAAACAGGGAAAAGCCTATTCTGTCATGTCTATGCTTCTATTTTTGCCCAGAGGCCTGAACCTCACAGCTCAGCATGGTTGTCCTGTGTTGTTTTTACCTCTTTCAAAACCATAGAACTCTGTTCACAGCCACCAAGACACATTAGTTAGGATTTATTATTCAGCCTACAGGTTTTTTTTAATGATTGGTTAGATTAGATGTAGTTTTTATTTGAGTTTTATTTTGACAATACAGCAAGCTTTATTTGGACATAACATCTAGGGACGTAGTGTTGCACTAATTGATTAAATATGCTGACAAGAACAAACTAACAAAAAGACTAAGAACACCGAACTCACGTTGCAAAAGAAAAAAAGATTAAAAGCAAAGGAGAGGAGAGCTGGAATGATGAGAGGAGCGGGAGGAAGCAGGGGCGGTCGTCTTAACGCCCCTCCCTCTTACTTCCACTGAACACTTTCAGTATTTTGCCTCTTTATTGTATTCTTGGAAAAAAAATACTTGATTTCTTTGAGTTTACAAATAATATTTTACTTTTGGAGTGGGCAGGATGTCTGGGTCCCTTGCCCTCTCTTGCGCTGGTCTCCATTGTGTTTCTTTTGCTCACTTCTGTTAAAGACCTGTTGAATTTCCTATTTAGTCCGCTTTTTAAGCAAAAAAAATCAATGTTTAAACTTTCTTTGATTAGAAAATATGAAAATAGTTTTACTTCTATATACATACACACATCTATGAACAAGACAGCTACTAAGTATGATGAAGTACTAACAAGTAAGTCAGTACAGGACAGGAACCGTGCCAAACACACAGTAGGGGCTCTGTCCAAAATGCAGAGAAGCCAAACTGAGATTATCTGCAGATAATCTCAGAGATATTTCTGAAGGGAGTGTTATTTCTGTGAAACTGCAGTGTCTCATCTTGGGACTCAAGTCATCTTCTTTGTCTTATGTCTTATGTTATGTACAATTGAGAAAACACCTGTTAGGATCAGCTGAAACACAGACACACATTGTGCTACCTGCAGCTTCTGCTTTGTAGGTCAGGGTGTTGGGAGGACTGTCTTAGAATTTGCTCTCAGCAGTTTAAAACCTAGTTTGGAACATTTTTGGGCTTAATCCAGGTTGAGTAATCTATTGTTATATAAAATCAACAGTTTTAGTAGTGTGATGGCACCGTTGGAAATACGTCAATATTAATTTCACACGCCAACATTAAAGATTTAGACAACTTTGCTGTACTAAACTCTTTTCAATACTGTTTGAATCCTCATTTTAGCTTATTGTACATGTTTTGCCCATTTCCTACTAAAGTACTTTATATTACTGCTGATCATTTCTGTAGCGTAAAACTGGGCTTAACTTTTTATACTACCCTCTAAACTATCTAGTCTACTGATTTCATGTATGAACAACAGCAGCTCCAACATTTACTCATTTAAACCTGGGAGCATGTGCTAGTTCACTGGTTCTCAAACACGTAAGAATCTGGTAAATACTTTTCTAAGTATCACCAAACTGGCAGATATTTTAAAACAGTATTACAACAGAAGACGAGAAAGAAAATCCTCCTAATTGGCACTGTTGCATTCATTGATGGATGCATCATAGTTTAATGGAAAGGTTCTTAAAAGCTGGAATTCTTAGTGTGAAGTCAGAGATTTCTTACCATCTCCAACCTCACAAATATTATTGTTGCCTTGCATCTAAAATGTAATGTTAGCTGCACTATGTTGAATGTAAGATGATGAATTCTATGTCATTAAATCTTTCATACACAAAGTAAAATGCAAGCTTTTTAAGTGAAAATATTGCTATAGTGCTTGTACAAACTCCAGTGAAACCATTTGCTTGTATTGCTAATGACAGTTAGCCTGGTCACTTAGCATATCACCTATCACTTAGCAGATCCAACCGGTTTCTAGGGACTGCATCATGGTTAGTTTAGTCCCAGGTCTTCAAATATTTGCATGTTTTGCAATGTAGATGCTCTGATAGACAGCAATAGCTTAGATTGAATGAGAGATTTCAGTTGGTGGATGTTTTTCTGTATGCAACCCAGTCAAAATGGCAACTCACTCTAAACTCAGTTGATTTATCCTGGCAGAGCTTACAGGCTTGTCTTCAACTGACTCTGGTTTGGGGATATTTATGTGCATGGTATTTTACAGCGGTGTAGCTGCATCAGAACTCCTGAATACCAGGCTACTCCCTGCTGTGCTTGAACATAGGAACCAGGGCCAAGGAGTTATGTAATGCAGGTTAAAACACTCCAAACACTCTTCAGAGTGATTATTTACGTCAAGTTTCGAATTAAAAAATCCATCTAATAGCCGTTTAACCACAACAGTGTAATGACAGCACATTGTTATAAACATTAAGTTAATGACATGGTCAGCATTAATTATGAAGTACTTAATAAATTGGCAAAATAGAAAACAAAACAACAAAAAAAGTCATCAAAAAACAAAAACGGATAAAAAAAATCTTGTTCCCTGAAGTGTAGAGCCTTGGAAAGTCAGACTTGGAAACTTCTGGTTTGTTGTAGTGAGTTAAGGCTGCACCTTAAAGAACTAAGCTGCAGCATGAACATCTGTCCTGACAGAATTCAGAGGAACTCACAAACTCCAATGTGGTGTAATGTCCCAACACCAATCCCTCAGCGGAAATGAGACTTGGAGTTAAAAATGACAAACACAACACAGTGGAGGGACACTGAAACCTGGAAACAGCAAAACGTGATCCTTTTAACATAACTAGCAATGCTACCTCAAAAAATAATCAACCTCAGCTGGAAGTTTGTAAGTTGTCTGTAGGTGAAAATAGACGGGAGCGAGCAATCAGACCGCTGGACACATGCAAACAGAGACGAGGACACAGTATTTGTTATAGCACAATTACTTCTTTCACTCTTTGATTTTACTCTTCAGTTTTTGACATTTTATATCTGCATCTAGAGTTAAAACTGAAAAAGTAAATTAAAAAGAGACATGCACAAAAAATCCACAATGCGCATATTTTGGTGCAGGGTAGTGTGTGACAGGGGCTACAGCTGCAAGGATTTGGAGAACCTGATTGGACTAGTGTTGACCAATTACAGCTAAGTGCTAATTGTTCTTGTTTATATTACATAGGCCGACTGCTCAAGGCTGATTGAAATCATTAATCTAGCATATGTTGGATTTTACACGAGAATTGCTAAAATTAGCCCCAGTCCTCCTCCATGCCCTGCCCCCTGCTCCACATGTCCCCTCTCTGTGATTCATCTCCGGAATGGTACCGGAACCCATGTAATTATTTTGTTGATCTACCTCTTCAGGAAAAAAGTAGGTAAGTTCTGTTTGAAAAAGTGATTTAAAAATAACACCCATTGAAAAGAATGAAGATGGAAATGTTTTGAAAGAAATATATAAATAACATGGTAGTGGCATCTCCATATACTGTAGTGAATAGTCTATTAAAGGTAAAGACACTTATACTTCTTCCAAAGATAACTTTATTTACATTCTCCATTCTTAGTTGATTTGGAAGGAAATTTATGATGGGATATTAAACACAAAAACAGCTTATTTCCTATCTTCACCAACCCGACATATGTTAGATTTCTTTTTCCAGTTTGCATCTATTTTTTTTAATTCAATGAAGTTTCTTGTTTGTAACTTGAAAATATTTTTCATGTTTTGTTTCGTTTTGGTTGACTCCTATTTTTCTCTCCTTTTTCTGACATCAGATTGTAACTCTTATGTTTGGGTGCATTTAGTATTTTCTTTCTCTGTGAAAAGTTTTAGCGCCCTGCAAGGACCTTTTACACCAACTATGATGTATTTTCATTTTTAATGATTCATTTCAAACAAGCAAAAGGACCTGTTTTCTAAGCTGACTGTTGATGCTGGTGAAAGGAGGGAGATCCTGTTTCACTATTGATTTGTGTTGGATTCATGTACACTGATCAATATTAGATTTGACCTCTAAAAATAAAGTAAAGGATTCATTTATATACCTTTGTCATAGGAACCTTTGGTCTTCACAGTATATGGACTTTCACCCTCTGCCTACCTGATTTCTTTATTTCTCATCAATACTTGTTTTAATTCCGTGTAAACAGAGCATAGATATGAATGTGTTATTAAAAGATGAGATAACAGACTTGTTTGCTTTTTGTGTGTTTTGTTTGCACATCAAAATGACATCGGTAAATTCAAGTGTTGAAGGTTTGGTCTGGAGCAGTCTTGCATTCTTCACTACAGCTTGAGTTCATTCTAATGAACTTCTATTTATTAAACTAGCTTTATAAAGGTCCTTTGATATACAGAAGAGATTATGATCTATAATAACCATAAGATCAAAAAGCTTAAACCTACACCACCGTGCTTGGCACCTAGATACACTGTTTGGTTAGTTTGCTCAATGCGTTACTTAGTTCTTGTGTGTCTTCTGTCTAGCATGTTATCTAACACGTTAGTGTTTTGTTCTCTGACAGATCTATCCTAGCAACGAATTATTTGGGTCCTTCAGTCTTAAAGATTGCCATTGTCTTAATCTTCATTTGTGAATAAGCTGCCTGTACTTCTGCTCACTGGTAGGCTCAGTTATTTTGGCATTGTCTAATTTTTGGACGATTTTTTTATTAAGTTTCCAATAAACAGAACATGCATGTTTTTGGACTTTGGATGCAAAATGAAGTATCTAGAGAAAAGTCCCTCATGTGTAGGAAGCACATACAAACTCCACACAGAGGAGCTAAAAACCTGTAACATGATGCCTGTCTTACCAAATACTAGGGTTTTGCAAATTACACATGCTGGTCCTGAATGTTTTATGAATTAAACAGCAATTTTAATTGCTACAATATACAATATATGCTACAATATACATATATTTATTTATATATATATATATATATATATATATATATAATATATAATTATATATATATTGTAGCAATACATATATACGTCTGCATAAACATATGCAGACGTATATATGTATATACGTCTGCATATACATATATATACAAAAATTAATATGTATATGTATATATGTTCAACCCCTGTATATATATACATACATATATACAGGGGTTGGACAATGAAACTGAAACACCTGGTTTTTTAGACCACAATAATTATTAGTATGGTGTAGGGGGGACCTCCTTTTGCGGCCAATACAGCGTCAGATTCATCTGGGGAATGGACATTACAAGTCCTGGCACAGTGGTCAAGGGATTTTAAGCCATCTTCTTGCAGGAAGTGGCCAGGTTCACTACGTGATATGGGGAGGAATAACGGTTCCTTGACTCGCTCCTCAAAAACACCCCAAAGTGGATCAATAATATTTAGATCTGGTGACTGTGCAGGCCATGGGAGATGTTCAACTCTTCACTTTCATGTTCATCAAACCCAATCTTTACCAGGTCTTGCTGTGGTTGGTGCATTGTCATCATGATACACAGGCACCGCCCCGGATACAAGTTTGAACCTGGATGCACATGGTCCTCAAGAATGGTTCGGTAGTCATTAGCAGTGACGCGCCCATCTAGCAGACAAGCATTCAGGGCCAGGGAATGCCCATGATATCGGCAGCCCAAAACCATCACTGATTCCACCCCCGTGATTCACCTGGGGCATGCCCAACAGTTGGGTGGTACGCTTCTTTGGGGCTTCTCCACACCATAACTCTCCCGGATGAGGGGAAGAACCAGTTAAAGGTGTTCTCATCAGAGAACAATAGATTGTTTCACATGTCCACAGCCCCCCAAGATTGCGCTCCTTGCACCCATTTGAAACCGACGCTTTGGCATTGGCATGAGTGACCAAAGGTTTGGCTTATAGCAGGCCCGCAGGTATTTGGACCCTGGGGAGCTCCCACGGACAGTTCTGGTGGGAAAACAGGAGAGTGAGGGCCACATTTAATTCTGCCGTGATTTTGGGACAGCCGTGGTTTTATGTTTTTTGGAACAATCCGGGGATTAGTCACCGAAAAAACCCTTTCAGACAGCTTCCTCTTGCGTCAACAGTTAATCCTTTGGATGTGTTTGTCCTTCTGGTGGTATGATGACATTACCCTGGATTACGGGCTCTTGAGACATCACAAAGGACTGCTGTCTTGGTCAAAGATGGCCCGCCCCAGCAAGACGTCCACCCAACAATTTGTCCTCTTTTGAACCTGGTTATTTATGTCAACCATAATGTTGTGTGCATTTCAATTATTTTGAGCCAAAAACTGTGCTCTTACCCTGCTAATTGAACCTTCACACTCTGCTCTTACTGGTGCAATGTGCAATAATGAAGACTGGCTACCAGGATGTCCATTTAGCCATGAAACCTCCCACAGTATATATATATATATATATATATAAACATAGATATATACATATATGTGTGTATATATATATATATATATATATATATATGTGTATATTATATATAGATATATATATATATGTGCATATCATATATATATATATATAATATATATTATATATATTATATGTATATATATATATGTGTATATATAATATATATATATATATATATATACAGGGGTTGGACAATGAAAATGAAACACCTGGTTTTAGACCACAATAAATGTATTAGTTATGGTGTGGGGGCATCCTTTTGCGCCAATACAGCGTCAATTCGTCTGGTAATGACATATACAAAGGTCCTGTACCGTGGTCAGAGGGATTTTTAAGCCATTCTTCTTGCAGGCTAGTGGCCAGGTCAACTACGTTGATACTGGGTGAGGAAAAACCATTCCTGCCTCGCTCCTCCAAAACACCCCAAAGTAGCTCAATAATATTAGATCTGGTGACGCGTGCAGGCCATGGGAGATGTTCAACTTCACTTTCATGTTCAAAAACAAACCAATCTTTCACCAGTCTTGCTGTGTGTATTGGTGCATTGTCACATGATTACACGGCACCGCCTTAGGATACACTGTTTGAACCATTGGATTGCACATTGTCCTCAAGAATGTTCGGTAGTCCTTGGCATTGACGCGCCCATCTAGTACAATTATTGGGCCCAAGGGAATGCATGATATGGCAGCCCAAACCATCATGATCCACCCCCATGCTTCACTCTGGACATGCAACAGTCTGGGGTGGTACGCTTCTTTGGGGCTTCTCCACACAGTAAAACTCTATCGGATGTGGGGGAAAAATAGTAAAGGTGGTTTCATCAGAGAACAATACATGTTTAACATTGTCCACAGCCAAGATTTGCGCTCCTTGCCCCCCATTGAAACCGACGTTTGGCATTGGCATGAGTGACCAAAGGTTTGGCTTTAAGAGCCTGGCCGTGTCTATTGGACCCTGTGGAGCTCCCACGGACCGTTCTGTGGAAACAGGAGAGTTGACGTGCACATTTATTCTGGCTGCGTGATTTGGGCAGCCGTGGTTTTTAGATTTTTTGGATACCAATCCGGTTAGCACCCGAAACATCCCTTTCAGACAGCTTCTTCTTGCGTCCCACAGTTAATCCTGTTGGATGTGGTTCGTCCTTCTTTATTGGTGGTATGCTGACATTACCTGGATCCCGTGGCTCTTGATACATCACAAGACTTGCTGTCTTGGTCACAGATGCGACAGCAAGAGTGCACCAACAATTGTCCTCTTTGAACTCTGGTTATGTCAACCCATAATGTTGTGGGCATTTCAATATTTTGGCAAAAAACTGTGCTCTACCCTGCTAATTGAACCTTCACACTCTCTTTATGGTGCAATGGTGCAAGCAATGGAAGACTAGGCTACCAGGCTGTCCAATTAGCCATGAAACCTCACAAACCCTCCCCCCCACACACTAAAAGGACAGGTGTTTCAGTTTCATTGTCCAACCCCTGTATCTATACCTATATATATACACATATGTATATATATATAATACCACATTATGTATATATATAGTAATATATATATATATATATATTACAAATATATATACACATATATAATATATGTATTATATATATATATACTTATATATGTATATATGATATATATATATATATATATATATATATATATAATGTGTTTTTTATATATATGTATATAGATATATATAATATATATATATATATATGTGTATAAATTGTTATATATATATATATATATATGTGTATATTATATGTAATATAATATATATATATGGTGTTTTATGTATATATATTATATATATATATATGTGTAGATATACATATACATGATATATATATTACATTATATGTATATAGCTATGTTATATATATATATATATATATACAGTTTCGAACCATTCTGAGGACATGTGCATCCAGTGGTCCCTCCCTCCTCTTCAAACATTGTATTCCGGATGCGGTTCGCCGATGTTATCAGGATGACAATGCACCAATACACACAGCAAGACTGGTGAAAGATTGGTTTGATGAACATGAAAGTGAAGTTGAACATCTCCTTACCAGGTGTTTCAGTTTCATTGTCCAACCCCTGTAAGTCTGTGCTAAGTGAAGAAAGATTGCCCTCTACTGTTTTTTCCGGTAGCTGCAACATCCGTCCCCTCAACAGAAACACATGATACACATGATAATGAAACCCTTAAATGATCCCCAAAACAGCCCCTCGAAAAAACCCAACCTTAAACTCTCCTCCCCTCCCAACATGGATCCATTAACAAAAAAAGGCCAGTGAAACAGAGCGACTCAAGCTAGAGGTAGAAAAAACATGAAAGAAAAAGTCCTCTCCACACTCCTGCATGCTACTTGCTTAATTATAACATCTTGGTTTTTGATGGTCGTATTACCAGCATCAGCTGTCAGTTAGAAAACAATTTTTTTTTTTTTTTTTTTACTGTATAAGCAGTCTACTATGTCTTCTGTGTATGTGTGCAATTATCGTAGCATATAGTCATTAATTAAATGTCTGTATTTTAGAAATGGCACATCACCTATGATTCAGTCCAGTCCGTCCAGAAAGGGCAGTGTCCTCAGGTGAGCGAAACTAGTCATTTTTCCCTTAATGGTAGAAGTTCAGTATGGTGGGAAAGCACATGTTCTTCTTGATAAGCCTCTCACACACTCCATGGAAGGGGCATCGCATCTCTTTTACGTCTGCTGTTAAATCCTGTAGGAAAAAAATAGTTTGTCTATCATAAACTAGGAGACCTTTATCCTTGACCTCAGAGATGATCCTAATCTTATCTGTGGGAATTGCAGCTTCATGGGCCGGTTGGGTCTCGGTGATAAGAGGGTCCAGATATTTTCAGAAATATCCAGAAATATCCAGAGCCCACACTGTTGATGTCCACAGTGGTTTGGTGGCTGTTCTCCTTTGCTTGCTTTTCTATAGGTATATTCACGGCAGATTTTGCAGCTCTTGTAAGAGGCATTTTATCAAAATATCATTGAAAGAGACCAGTCTAGTGGTAAGTAGAAAAAGTCAGTAAGTTTTCAAAAACTTAGTGGGAGCTCAGGATCTGACAGTTTCTGTAGATTCTCAGGTTTTCAGGGAGTTTGTAAATTAAAAATTGCTGTTACACTTTCTTATCTGCCTTCACTTTATATTCCTTTATACCATATTTTCCATAAGGTTTGCAATGATGTCCTTCCAGCCTCTGCAGATGTAAGAGCTTCTGCTCTTCTGGGAAGGCTTTCCACAAGGTTTAGGAGTGTGTTTATGGGAATTTGTGACCATTCTTCCAGAATATCATTTACATGGTCCATTGGATAGAGAAAGAGAGGCTCACCCAGGGCAATTCAATTCAATTCAGTTCAGTTTATTTATATAGCGCCAATTCACAACACATGTCGTCTCAAGGCACTTCACAAAAGTCAGGTACATACATTCCAATTAGTCCTAACCATTGAACAGTGCAGTCAGATTCATTTATTTATTCAAATTGGATAAAAAGTTTTTCTATCTAAGGAAACCCAGCAGATTGCATCGAGTCAGAGATTTGTAGCAGTCACTCCTCCTGGATGAGCATGTAGAGACAGTGGACAGTCACTGGCGTTGACTTTGCAGCAATCCCTCATCCTGAGCATGCATGTAGCGACAGTGGAGAGGAAAAACTCCCTTTTAACAGGAAGAAACCTCCAGCAGAACCAGGCTCAGTGTGAGCAAAATCTGCCTAGACCGACTGGGGGTTTGAGAGAACAGAGCAGAGACACAAAGAGAACAAAGAAGCACTGATCCAGGAGTACTTTCTATGGGAAGAAAAAAGTAAATATACATATTTACTTTTCCGTCGGCAGCATTCATCCAACAACTGCTGCTGCCTAAAAGGCCGGCTTTCTTGTAATGTTTGAATGAGGCTGTCAGGAGACAGTGACAGGTTATTTAAACAACAGCTCAGCTGTAGTAATGATCTTCATGTAAGGGTGACTGTTGCTCAGTGGGTAGAGTGGTTGTCTTGCAATGTGAAAGTTATGGGTTTATTTCCTGCTTCCTCCTGCCACATTTTGATGTGCCAAGGCACCTACTGATCTGCATTTCTATGTATGAATGTGTAAGTGCAATTGGCAAGGCTAGGCAAGTTAGTTTGTAAAGCACATTTCGGAAACAAGACAATTTAAAGTGCTTTACATGATGACAAAAATGAACCCCCTGCAGGACAATTTAAATGTTTAACCCATTCATTGATGCACTCTGTGCTTTTCGGTCCATGTTTTTTTTTTTTTTTTTTTTTTACCATAAATTCAAACTTTTCTCCCTGGGGAGGAGGTAATTCCTTGGATCCCTTCTGGCCCATTATGCGTCTGGATAATGAAGGAATATTCCTTTAAAACTTGTCCACTTCTAATTGAGTGAATGTGGCTATAGTTTAGTAAAAGCTTTGAGTGGTCGGTATGACAAGAAAAGCGCTATATAAATTCAATTTATTTACCATTTAAAACATATCAGTGGCGGACCTTTGACAAATTTAAAAACACAATCTGCCAGTACTGTTAAAACAGGGATTTTAATTTCTCCAAAAGAATTTTGAAAACATTTCAAGAGGTGCTAAAATGGTGCAACACTGGCATCTAGTGGCCAATTCATTAAATTCATACACACGAGCAGAACTGCCAACTAGCCCCCAAATAATTACTTTTCTTAAAAGAAAATTTAAAAAATTATATAAATATGAATTTCTTCCTATATTTCTTATTCCTATTAATATACAGTGTGTTTAGTAATCGGGCCAAAAATAATGAAACACATTAATTGAGCGTATTTTAATATTAGATTTGCGCTGCCAAAAAAACTATAGTTTTTAAAGGGTTTTTAAAGTACCCTTAAGTGTGTGGGAAAAGGTTTTCCCAAAATCATAAAATCAACTTTAAACATTTAATTCATTTTTTGTCTGCTCTATAAACTCATAAAACCAAACAACAATCTGCCTTTCAGCTTTTATAGTTGTGTCTCATGAGGTCATCACATAAAGTTTACTTTAAACTCATGTTTTATTTATTTGTTCTTTCTGTGTTGTCTTTGCGCCTATAAACCTAAAGCTTTTACTTTTCAGTTAAACATTATTTATTCAGTAAAAAGATTGCAAAAAAGACTCACTAAATAAAATAAAAGTACCAAACAAACAAAAAAGAAAAGAAAAGCAAAATGCATGAAAAATCATGAGAATCATGAAATAATTTTTAAAAACAAAAAATGTAGAAAAAGGGTTGGGGTTTCAGAGCAGTGTACATGGTTGTAACAAAAAAAATAAAGGGAACCTCAAATTTAAAACCCCTCCTAGGGTTTAATGAATGAAAATTTTTCCCCATTGAAAAAACCTTTGTTTTTGTTAAAATTGAATGTTTCTGACAAAACCAAAAACCACACAAAAAACATCAATGGGAAATCAAATTTAAATTTCCCCAAAGGAGGCCCGGTTTGGAAATCACACACAAAAAATTTAAAGGGGGGAAAAAAACCCCCGCAGGCTTGACCAAATTTGATGGAATGTCCTTTTAAAAAAAGTCCCAAAAAGAGGGTCATATTTTTGTGCGGGCCCCCATTTCCTGTAGACCCCCCCCCCACAAAAGCCTGGGCATGGGTCCTGTGAGACGGGGGGATGGGGTTTTCCTGAAGGGAATTTTCCCTCCCCGACCTTTAAATAAAAGCATCCCCCCAATTCCCCGGGCAGTCTGTGGGGTAACTTTTTGGGTTTGGTTTGGGTGGAGCGAGCCCTGATTTTTCCCCCGATGTGCTCAATCGGATTTTAGGTCCTGGGGAACGGGGGGCCAAATCCATTTGCTTCAAAGTCTTCATCCTTTCAGGAACGGGGCCCACCACTCCAACCACTGAGGTCTAGCATTGTCCTTTCCTTGGAGAAAACCCCGGTCCCAAAACCCCACCCCACTATTGGGGCCCACCAAAGGGGGCTGAGGGCTCAATTTTCGCCCCTGGCCCCTACCTTACAGGGCACGCAAAACCCTTTTTGCCACACCCTTTCATTGATGTGCCTCCCCCCCCCCCTTTAGCTGCACTACCTGATCCACTTTTGGGTTTTAGAGTCCCCTCTCAGGGTACCACGAGTGTGAAAACCCACCAAAATTCCAAAAAATGACCAAAACATTAGCCCGAAAAAGCATAGTTACTGGGGAATTGGGTTTTTGGCCCCACCCCGCAGAACCCCCCTAAATTTATTGAGTGTGTCTTGCTAATCGCCAAAAATTTTTTCCCCCCCTTGTTTTCCCTTTTTCCCTAAAAAAATGAGAAAATTGATTTTTCAGGGAAATGTTGCTTCCCCCCTGGGACATTTTATTTCAAAAAGTGTGTTCACTTGGGGGTTTATTTTTTGTTTAAGGGTTCCCCTTTTTTTTTTTAGCGTGGGAAAATTTTAAAAAGACCGGAATCGCTTATAAATCTCACTTTTCAATTGGGTTTTTTAAAAGTCTGTTTCACAGTATTTTTGGATTACCAGGGAAAAAATTCCCTACAAATTTAACCTTTCAAAGGGTAAAAAAATCTGGCTTCTTTTTACTGGCATTATCTTTGTGCAAATTGTCCTTTTGAAAGGTTTCTCCTTGCCTTGGTGTGAGTTTTGCATCGTTAAACATTTTGTACAATTTCGAAACATTGGCGCCATCTTGTGGCATTCAATAATAGTCCTCTACATTTCAGAAACAGTAAGTGCCAATGAGAAGATTAACCTCCTACATGCAATTACTTTTTCAAAATTGATTCCTGCTGATACAACATACACTGTTTTGCAATGTCTACAGATGCAGATATTTCTGAAATAAATTAATTAAAGTATGCATTGTGTCAATCGTATGTTATATAGCATACTACATTACATTAAAAGAGTCAGTTCAATTAGCCTTTACATCAAATCTAAATTAAACTCCCTCTCAGTGTAATAAAGTAATGGGATAGCAGGAGAACTCTTAGTCATTGACCTTTTCACACATTGCTGAATCTATTACAGTCTAAGAACTGTTTGATAACCAAAAGTAGTTTCTGCAGGGCTTGTGCACAGGTTTACACATATTGAAAAATTGTACAATTGCTGTTTTTAACGTCCAAAATGGAAAGGGAAATAGTTCCTAGAAATCTAGTTCCTAGATGGAGTGTCTAAGAAAAACAGGGATTATTATCCTCACTATAACAACTCCTGGTTTGGTTTTATGAGGGAATTACAAGCTCATACTGACAATTGTACACATTACTTTTAACTGAAACATAAATTAATTGGTTCCTTTTGGTGGTTGTGATGGCCCCTGCTTCACAGTTTAAGAACTTTGGAAGCACAGTCAGGAGACATAATGTGATAAACCCACTGTGATTGAAAACAGTTTATTCTGTCCACTTCCTGTTTTCAAAACCCTCCAGCCTGTCATAGCAGATGACTGTTTAGTTTAAAAGGGGTTGCTCCGTTCCACTGCCACCACAGCTTGCTTAGGAGAGATTATGCAATATGTTTCCTTGATGCATTTGGTGTGTCTTCCTTCCACTGAAACATTTTTTCTTGGTTTTACTCAGGATTCCCAGTTAGGCAAAAATTTGCAGCAATCTGCAGTAGCTGGGGAAAGTGGGGATGGCTAGTTGGCACAAAATCTGTTAGTGTAAGAGGGGGTAAAGATGCAGGTCTGAAAGTGTGTGAGAGGAACAAAATTCTAGGTGAAACTGATAAAGTTTAAGAATTGCAGCATACAGTTATTTGATCATTATAAAAAAACTGTAGTTATTTTGCTGACGCTGTGTCTTTCCTGGACAAAGCATATAAGGAGCTACTGCTTTGATTGAGTATAGAGTTGAGCCTAAGATTACCACTGGCAAATATAGATTTTAAAATGGGTGAAATAAATTAGTTTTTGATAGGAAATTAGATATCTAATTAAATTTAGATAATTAGACATATCTCAAAAAATAATAAAAACAATGTAAAGGAAGTAGCAATTTCACGTTCATTCTTTTAAAAATGGTGTGTCCTAAGTTATCTATACCCTTCTCAGTAATCAATGGGAAAATGTATTGGTATTATACCAATAAACCCTTCTTTTAGTTTCGGACCAGATGGTTGTATGTTTCCACTATCTTGTAATACATTTAAACTCAGACTGGACTATGTGCCAGTGAATCTGTTCTGTATAGATAATTGGATTGTACTGATATGAATTAGACTAATTTAGAATTTCTCTACAATTGAACATTAACTGGCCTTGTCTTTTTTAAAATTTTTCTTTTTTTTTTTTTTTTTTTTTTTTTACCGTGTCCTGTCCAGCAGAGTAGCGCTCAGAATTGTTGTCTGAGGGCCAAAAAAATTGCCAACAGATTTACTTTCACAAGGGGGAGCATCACAGCTATTGCTTTAAGGCCTGCTTGATATTTAAAAAAGAACTTTATTATAAAACTTCTTGGGAATATTTCAATTTTACGGACACGGAGACTGAAATGAAAAGGAAAACAGAAGCTTGACAAAGAGAAGATGGGGCAAAAGGGAAAAAGGGGAAAAAAGGGGGAGAGTGGGGGAAGAAAGAAGGATGAATAGAATAAAAGTTACCCCCCTCTTGCTTATACGCAACATAACACACTGTATTTATGAATGTAAAATGTACTTGGTGAGAAGTGCCCCCCAATATAGATCATCTGTGTATCTATCAACACCTGTGTGGATGCGTTTTGTATACAAGGTTTTCTCCACAGAAATATGCAATAGCGAGTGTGAGGACCCCCGACCTCCCCGTGGCCCCCGGGGGGACACTGGGGAGATCCGAGCAACAGACATCCAAGCCCCCCCAACAGGAACCCCGGAGAACCACCGCCGGTATCCGAAAAACCCCCCCAGAGAAGAGCAGGGAGAGTCCCAGGGGACCACCCAGCAGCGACAGTGCAGAACCCCCGGGAAACCGCAGCGACGAGCCCCAAAAGGCCCCCCCGGGACAGCCGTCCACTCCCAGCAGATCCCCCAGGGACCCAGAGACCCAAACCCCCCGGGGGACAACCCACCCCCAGACAGAGGCCCACAGAGCCCAGGGGGCCACCCCGGCAGGCAGCCCCCGGGAGGGGCCAGCACACACGAAGCATCCAGCCCCGGCACCGAGAACCACTAACCAGCGGAAGCTCCCCCCCGGGAAAGCAGGGGGGCGGGGGGGAAATACCCCCCCCATAATTTTTGGGGGGCCTAAGCTGATCCGGGGAGAGGGAGCAGTCCCAAGACCCAACCTGTCACAAAAAAAAACAGGCACTCACAGTCACAGTCCCCCACTCCCACCCTCCCCAACACATAAAATCACTCGCTCCCAACGTAAAGACAAACAACAATGGACGTCCTACAACTCACTCACCCCCCCCATGCATACTTTATACTCCAAGGTCCCGGGGCGCCGGCACCCCTAGGGGCAACCAGCCCACGGACCAAAGGAGTGGTCCCCTTCCCCCCCGGGGGCAGAGACAAGCAGACAGGCCCAACCCGGGTTTTCCTCCCCGGGGCCCCCGCCCGAACCCATCCCCCCCAAACCCCCATCCCCCCCCGGAGAGGGGGCTATTTAAAAAAAGAGGTCCACAGGGGCCCAAGCCAGCCCGCCAACCAGAGCCGCCCCAGGATGGAGCAGTCCCCCCCCCCAACGATTTTTCCGATCCCGACCCCATGAGTCTCCCCCCCCCGGGAAACCCCAACATAACCTCGCCCGGGGGCCACCCCCAAACAGGGACCCGGATATCGAACACACGTCCCTGAACCCGAAAAAACCCACGAAAACCCCCCCCCCCCCCCCCACACAGGGGCACACCCCCCCAGGTGAACTCTATGGCCGAGAGGCCATGAGGTCACACCCACCCAGCGCAAGCTCTACATACAGCCTTGCTCTGAGCACCCCCCGCCGCTCCCGCCCCCCACCACCGTGCGCCGCAACAGCAAGGCAAGGCCCCGCCAAAACCCCCCCCGCCCACTGGCGCAACAGGCAGACCCCCGCCAGCACCGCACCCACAAGGGGCCCCCCCCCCCGGGACATGACGGACAGACTACCCACCCGATCCCCGGGTCAGTGTCCCCACCCACGCCCCCCCAATGCCCCCACTCAGCCCAAAAAAAAACATTCCTCCAAAATTCCCGCCACTGCAACTGCCCAGGGAAAACACTATCCAGCTCAGCTCCCCCATCGCCACCCAGCCGATCCAAAACCCCCGACTCCATATCCCCAAAGTGGATACAAACCCCCCCCCACCGGCTGCGCCCCTCCACGACCCCCCCCCACCCCCCGCCCCGTCACCCCCCCCCACACATGTCAGCCCAAAGACAGCCCACCACCAAGCCCCCCCCCAAAACCCCCCAGACAGCGCCAGCAGCCCCAGCCCCCGAGTCACGAGAGGGATACATGCACTAGCCGGGTACCTGGGCCATACAGGCCAACCGCTTCCCCAAACCAAACACAGCCCACCAGCTGCCCCGGGTGCAGTCACAAGACGCGCTCCGCCGCCCCCCCCACCCGACCCCAACTGCAGCCCGGGGCCCAACCATGGCCAGAACCACAGAAGCAGTGGAAGAGCCACGACCGCACCAGTTTCCGGCACCCGGCCAACATCACCCCCAAACCCCGGAGTGCCCCAGCCCCCGGGCCCCCCGCACCCCCGCATGGCGCACCACGGCCCACCAAGTATCCAGCCGGCAGCCCCCCCCATCTGAGCGGGGCCACATCCCAATCAATGCCGGCTAATCCCCCCTAAAACCGGCCCCGGCCCCCCCCCCCCAGCCGGCAGACCAGGGCCCAAAGCAGGGGCCGAACCAGGAAACCCAAGCGATCCCGAGAGAGAGCGCCAAAACCCAGCCCCAGCAGCAGACATCCCCTAAGACCTGACCCCCAAACCCAGGCCCGACCCGACTAGAGGGCCCACTCCCCTCCCCACCTCCGACCACAGATGGGGGAAGTAGCGAACGGGGGTGGGGAAAAGGGCCCCCAAGCCTGCCTCCGCCAGCTCAAATGTGGTGTTGATGTTTTTTGTTGTATGTGCGTTTAAAAAAAGGGGGGGAAGAGGGGTCTGCCACCCCGCACTCTGAACCCTCAATGTCTAAATGCAATTAAACCCTTAGAGGTGAGCGCAGGCACCAGAGGTTTAGGATACGAGGATATCCTCCCTCTGATGCCTGGAGTGCGGCCCCCCCCAAGCCCTACATGTGAATGTCGTGAAAATGTTTTAAGTGAGAGTGTCTAAGTTGTACAGTAAAATTGGGGCACAGGCTGCCATGGGACCGCAGAGATGGAAAACCCTTGCGGCACTCCAAATGGTGCACTTGCACCCCAAGGCCCTCCATGAGTGGTAATGTGATGGAGCTGGCGGAGGGAGGTGTCCGGGGATGGGGAGGGAAGGACTGGGGGGCAAAATGCTCTCCCAGGGAGCCAGCTCCCCGGCTGACCCCAATAGGCACCCCCGTTTGCCAAGTCCCAACAAAGGTCGGAGGCATAGGCGCATCCACCGGGCAAAAGACTAGGGACAGGTTACAGGCCCCGAGAACCAACTGAAAACCGGGATCAACGTCCGCAGCCACCCCCCCGTTCCATTTTGATAAAGCTTATAGTTAGTCTGGTGTAGGTTATCCTGAACTATTTCAATAGTTATGCAGCTATAGGCTTAGGCAGCTAGTGGACATAGTGATTATTCTTCCTCACTCTCCAACACTCTCCTACTACTCTCCAATTTTGCGTTATTTGCTGTTATTTCAGCTTTTAACTATATGTTCTCAGTTTTTTTCTTTTCATAGAAGCTACATCTGGCCTGGTTTTGGGACATCTTCTAGTTTAAAAGAATGCTTGCTAACCTACAATCTTTAGATCATTTATAATTATGAAAATCAGTTATCCATGTTATTTCATCCATCTCTGGAAATGTTTACCACCTGTATCATGGGAGAATCATGTCCTCTACCTCTCTCGTCTGCTTTACCTTTTTATATCTTGTTTCCTCCTCTGTTTTCATCTCATCTTCTTGCTCTGTTTTCCATATGTGCCTCTCTCCATATCATGTTTTCCATCCTCAGTTTCCACCCAACCCTTCCCCTCACCCCATGTCATATTTCTCCATTAGTCGGGATTTTTAACCACCTCCTATTATCTCCTATTAAAGGAAGTTCTAGATCATTTACCACAAATGGGGATCCGTCACCGTCTCCTTCTCTCTGACAAACACACACACACACATACACACACACACACACACATACACACACACACACATACACTTGCATTTATTTTTGAATGCGCTGTATTGAGTTCGATTACGTCCCAGGAGAACTATTATTACATTACAATGGTCTTATACCAAGACCTTATAAAGTCTGATGTGGATTTATTTGATTTCAACAAAAAACAGCTACATCAGTGTAGCTGTTGCTGTTGACTCTTACCAATATTCAGATGTCCATGAAAATGACTCTTACCACAGGATTTAACATTTACTTATTTTTTTCACTTTTTCAGACAAGAATTAGGGGGCTTTTGTGGTTAAGAGAGCACCCACATGGAGGACAGAAAATGCAGGAAGCAGACTGGTAAAATGAATAATTAAATTCATTTTGTACAAAACAAAGGTGCTGCTAAAGCATGTCAGAGTGAGCAAATAGAAAAATGGAAGTTGGAAAGATAAGCAGGAAGAGAGAAGACAAGGAGGGAATGATAGAGAAAGCTTCTGGGTAGAGGAGGCGCAACTCAGAGAAGCAGTAACACTTAGTAAGAGTCAGCAGGTTAAGGATGGAGGTGTGGAAATCAGGGAGGGAAAAGATGAGGTGGGAGGGATTGGGGAAGAACAGAAAATGTACCATTAGTCCTTTTTAACTATCACTATGAAGACAAAAGTGAAATCTGCCCATAGGTTCCCTTTAGGGATTTTAGCTCTTTTCAAGCTTTGTTTTGACAGAGATCATGTCTTGTAGGACTGTTAAAGTCAAGCAGTTCATCAAATAATTTGAAAATTGCTAACTTTTTAAGAGTTTTGTTTCTTTATATTTGGGAACTATATCACAATTACTTTGGCAAACATCTGTGAAACAATGTTAGATCACTTTTTTTGCTTTTGCTAAACTAGTGTGTTTGCCAAAATATGTATTTTATAAATAAAAAGCTGAAAGTGTGGCATATATTTGTATTCAGTTGCATTTATTATGATAAAAAGCCTTTATGATTATTTTCAATCTGGATATCCATCCTGACAATATTGATCAAATTAGCTGAATCTGAGCAAATTGTACATCTGTACTGCGACTTGCAAAAGTATTCAAACCTTTAAATGTTTTCAACAATATGTCATGATTCAACCACAAACCTTGGTATCATTTATTGGGATTTTATGTGATAGACTGACACAAAGTAGAACATAATTGGAAAGTGTAAAGAAAAAAAATTATCCATCCATCCATTGACTATACCCACTTGTCCTTAAAGAGTTGTGGCGGGCTGGCAGCTATCTAAAAAACCATAAAAAAAAAAGTTCTGGCAAAAAAAGAACAGGCAGCAAGTTTGCTAAATGCAAATGTTTGCCACACTTTTCAGATTTTACTGTATTTTTTAAGTGTCCTGTCCGGCAGAGTAGCACTCAGAATTCTTGTCTGAGTGTCAAGAAGAAGCCCAACAGATTTACTTTCACAAGTGGATCATTACGGCTAACGCTATAATGCTCCGCTTGATGTATATAAAAAAAACTTCATTAGAAACTGGTTTAGGAGTACTTCAATTGCAATGGACACGTAGACAGAAATGAAAAGGGAAAAATAAAGGAAGCAAAAGTGAAAAGAAAAAGGTAGAGAAGGAGAAAATAACAGAGGAGAGAAAGAAGGATGAAGAGAATACATGATAACACCCTAGAATTCTGCTTCTAAACCTGCAGAAACATATATAACAACAGCAATGTTACAGAAAAGTGCATGGTTCTAATGAATGCAAGATGTGTTTATTGGCAACTATAGCTAAATATGGAATATCTGTGCATCTGTTAACACCTGAATCCGAACACCTGTGAGCGCGCTTGTGTATAAAAAGTTTCCCTACAAAAAAACAGACAGCGAGGAGATCTGAGCCACAGACATCCAATGCCTCCCCCAGAGCACGGGAACCCCAGGAGGACCACTGCCGTGACTACCACAAGGAGCCAGGAATTTAGTTTTTTGAAAAACTAATTTCCTTTTACTTCACAATTATGCACTACTTTTTGTTGATGTATCATATACAATTCCAAATATCATTCAGGCTGTAAAGTGAAAAAAAAGTGGAAAAGCTTCTAGAGGTATGAATATTTTTGCAAAGCACTGTACATAATCAGCCAATCCTGACAGCGTCTGATCATCAGCCATCAGCCATGCAAACAACACTTCATGATCTTGTCAGACCAATTATGGTAAATGAACTATGTTTATTCAGCTCTGTTTCAATCCTACTGACAACTCCAAATAATAAACCAAGATGGCGCCATAAACCAAGATGGTGCCGACGATGGCCGCCTCGGAGCTTCGCTCTCGCTTTGTTTTTGTAGTTTGTGTGTTTTTCACCATCCTTCATTGATCCGAGGTTCACTGAGCTTCTGGCAAGCGGAGCGGAGGCGCTCTACGGGATACTGCGCCGGAGGCGTCGGAGGGGAAAACGTGCTGGCGCCCTGGTAAAGCTCCGCAAAAGAGGACTTCGCACACCACTGCCTTCAATACATCTGGCAAATGTCCGCTCTCTAAGCAACAAGATGGACGAGCTACTTCTTCTCACCGGTAAAAACTCGGACCTCCGCAGATCAGCGGTTCTCTGCTTCACCGAGACATGGCTGAGTGACAACATCCCGGACCGTCTGAATGGCTTCTACTGCAGACATGACAAGAAGCCATTCACACCTCAAACCAACTCCTCCACATCCCATTCAGGAACAAGTTCGACCAGTAAAGCAACCAACCCCCTACCTTCAGATCCTCTGCCTGCACTAAAGATCTCTGAGGAAGATGTAAATAGGCTCTTTCAGCGCATGAAAACAAAGAAAGCTGGAGGACCTGATAACGTCTCCCCATCATGCCTGAAAGCCTGTGCAAATCAACTCGCTCCAATCTTCACCCGGATCTTCAACAAGTCACTGGAGAAGTGTGAGGTCCCCTCCTGTTTCAAACGATCCACCATCATCCCAGTGCCCAAGAAACCCACCATCCTAGGATTAAATGACTACAGGCCTGTAGCCCTGACGTCTGTGGTCATGAAATCCTTTGAGCAACTGGTGTTGAAGCACCTGAAAAGCATTACAGGCCCTCTACTGGACGCCCTGCAGTTTGCTTACCGAGCAAACAGGTCAGCAGATGATGCTGTTAACTTGGGTCTACACTTCATCCTGCAACACCTCGACCGCCCAGGGACCTACGCCAGGATCCTGTTTGTAGACTTCAGCTCGGCCTTCAGCACTATCATTCCAGACATCCTCCACCAGAAGCTCACCCAGCTCAACGTCCCAGCCTCCACCTGTCAGTGGATCAACAGCTTCCTGACAGACCGACAGCAGCAGGTGAGACTGGGGAGCATCTTCTCCCGAACCAGATCAATAAGTATTGGTGCCCCCCAGGGTGTGTTCTATCCCCACTCCTCTTCTCTCTGTACACAAATGACTGCACCTCAGCGGACTCGTCCGTGAAACTCCTTAAGGTTTGCAGATGACACCACTGTCATTGGACTGATCCAAGACGGTGATGAGTCTGCATACAGGCAGGAGGTGGATCGCCTGATACACTGGTGTAGTCAGAACTGCCTGGAACTAAACCCATTAAAAGACTGTGGAGATGGTGGTGGACTTTTGGGAAAACACCACCTCCATACACCCCCCTCACCATCCTCAACAACACCGTGTCGGCTGTGGATCACTTCAGGTTTCTTAGGAACAACCATTCCTGAGGACCTGAGATGGTCTTCACACATAGACACTGTTCGAAAGAAGGTCCAGCAGAGACTGTACTTCCTGAGGCAACTCAAGAAGTACATCCTTCCACAGGAGCTGCTGGTCATCTTCTACACTGCCATCATTCAGTCTGTCCTGTCTTCATCCATCTCAGTGTGGTTTTTTTCATCCACAAAACAGGACAGGTCCAGACTGCAACGAACAATCAGGTCTGCAGAGAGAATCATCAGGGCCGACCTTCCCTCCATCCAGGACTTATACAGGTCAAGGGTCAGGAAAAGAGCTGCTAAAATCTCTGCAGACACCACACACCCTGCACATAAACTGTTTAGAGTTCTGCCTTCAGGCCGACGCTACAGAGCGCTGTTCACTAAAACCAGCCGCCACAGAGACAGTTTCTTCCCCCAGGCTGTTTCTCTGTTGAACATTCAATAAAATACAAAACAACAGCATACAGATGCTGCAACTGCACCTTTTTATTTATTTATATATGTGTATATTTGTACATTGTAGATATGTATATTCTGTAGTGCAAAAACAAAAACCAAAGAGCAAAGTGTACCAGAGTCAAATTCCTTGTTTGTATGTACAAACTTGGCAATAAAGCTGATTCTGATTCTGAAATACTTGTAGTGTTAAGAAATTAGCAAAAACTGACCATGAACATACTCATTCATAGACAATTGAAGACACTTAATTATCCTGACCAAGGCTGTTGAAAAAGTCTTCAGGTGACACTAGAACTATCTAATAATCTTTGAATTAAACAGACTGTGCTTGCGATATTGTCCAAATGCAATAATCATGTTTTTGCTATGATAAAACATCCTGTGAAAGTTATATTAATGACAAAGTGAATGAATTAATGCTTGCTGAAGTAATGATTTTTTGTCTGTTAGTGTTAAAACTCAGTAAATATGCTTGTCATTTTCCCCTGGTAATAATACACTCACCGGCCACTTTATTAGGTACACCTGTCCAACTGCTCGTTAACGCAAATTTCTAATCAGCCAATCACATGGCAGCATCTCAATGTATTTAGGCATGTAGACATGATCAAGACGATCTGCTGCAGTTCAAACCGAGCATCAGAATGGGGAAGAAAGGTGATTTAAGTGACTTTGAACGTGGCATAGTTGTTGGTGCCAGAAGGGCTGGTCTGAGTATTTCAGAAACTGCTGATCTACTGGGATTTTCACGCACTACCATCTCTAGGGTTTACAGAGAATGGTCCTAAAAAGAGAAAATATCCAGTGAGCGGGAGTTCTGTGGGCGCAAATGCCTTGTTGATACCAGAGGTCAGAGGAGAATGGCGAGACTGGTTCGAGCTGATAGAAAGGCAACAGTAACTCAAATAACCCCTCGTTACAACCAAGGCATGCAGAAGAGCATCTCTGAACACACAACACGTCGAACCTTGAGGCGGATGGGCTACAGCAGCAGAAGACCACACCGAGTGCCACTCCTGTCAGCTAAGAACAGGAAACTGAGGCTACAATTTGCACAGGTTCACCAAAATTGGACAATAGAAGATTGGAAAAACGTTGCCTGGTCTGATGAGTCTCGATTTCTGCTGCGACATTCGGATGGTATGGTCAGAATTTGGCTTCCACAACATGAAAGCATGGATCCATCCTGCCTTGTATCAACGGTTCAGGCTGGTGGTGGTGGTGTAATGGTGTGGGGGATATTTTCTTGGCACACTTTGGGCCCTTTAGTATCAATTGAGCATTGTGTCAATGCCACAGCCTACCTGAGTATTGTTGCTGACCATGTCCATCCTTTTATGATGATTTGCATCATAGATGTGCAGCCGACAAATCTGCAGCATCTGTGTGATGCTATCATGTCAATATGGACCAAACACTCTGAGGAATTTTTCTAGTACCTTGTTGAATCTATGCCACGAAGTATTAAGGCCGATCTGAAGGCAAAAGGGGGTCCAACCCGGTGCTAGCAAGGTGTACCTAATAAAGTGGCCGGTGAGTGTATTTCAGTTCACTCTATGTCATCCAAGCTCTCAAGAGAAAAATCACCAGGAGCTACTGCTTGATATAAATGATAACGTTAAAGTATACATTTATAAACTATAAAATTATTATTCATGAAACTAATCTTTATTTACATGTATTTATCAATGGAACACAAGTAGCAAATACAAATAACAAAAACAAACAATAAAAAATTTAACTGAAAGGACGTTTGCCTAAATAATAAATTAACTTTTGGCTCCTTTTCATTCAACCAATTAAGGTTCTAAGACCTGTGAGATTTTTTTTCAAATTTTCTCCTTAATGCTATGAGGAAAAGACTCTGAAAAAAATGGGGGAAAGCGGCATCCAAGCGATTCAATAATATCCATGACATATTTCTCATGGTGCTGAGTAAACTCACTGAAATCACTAATATATAAAAATCCTACCTGTTTGGCAGAAGCCATCTATCTCTCTAGTCCTGGCTGGCAGCATGTTCTAGTATCAAAGCCCTGTTCCTTACTAGGCTGGGAAATATTGGCACAACATTCTGTCCATTGGCCCTGGCGCTCGTTTCATAAAGGTCCAGCCACAGCATTATTTCTCTTTCAGCACAGGTAAATTGTCACACAGAAATTGTCAAAGGGAAATAAATATTATAGCAAGAGGATTTTTGACAATTCCTATAAAAATTAAATGATTCCAAATTCTAAATTTGCCTGACGGAGTCTTTAGAGAAATTAAAGTTATTCTTTTGCAAAACAACATACTGCAGGTAGGCGGCACTGTGCATGACCTGAAAATGTAATAATGTCACAAATGGATGGTCCCTATATGCCACACACTGCAATGGATTTTATGTAGGGGTATTAAAGTCAAGGAGGCAACACAACTCTTTCAGGTTTGAACAAGAGTAGATATTTGGGGCCTGTAAAACACTGGTTGTCATTGGATTGGCCAGTCGTGCAGTGTTTTCTGTTGTTAATGCTAACTGACATCCTGCAATATTAATTATGTTCACTGGGGCAAACACACCTGCCTCTCAACATTCATGAATGTAAGGCATTGAAGATTAAACTAAACACAAAATCCTACCCCCTGCCCAGGAGCTACCTATAACCCTTTTCTAGCTTTAACGCTGATCTTAAGCCTATAGTCACATATTTTGCCTTTACTCTACATGTTACATTAAACCTTCTTTTTCTATAAGACGGGCATTCTACAGCTTCCAATTAAGGAAGCTTACTGTTGATGTTGCATGTACTGTACACATTCAATGGTTCCGTAATAACTACTGATTTTGCTGAGAAAGAATATGTCACAATCATAACAAAAGGAAAGTACATCCTCTTTCAGATTTTGGATTTTACCTATTGGGACATGAAAAGTAATCCAGTCTCTGCCACTTATCTAGCATTATTTACATTTAAGTGTAAATAAAAACACACAACAGATGTCACAAGGTCACTATTTGATAAACAAGACCAAACCCAAACTGGAGCAGTGGTGTGTTGGAAAGCTAAGTACACCCTTACTCCAGGAGTACAGAGTCGGGGACCCTTTATTAGGGGCCATCCGGTCTCTGTACAAGCGGAGCAGGAGTGTGGTCCGCATTGCCGGCACTAAGTCGGACCTGTTCCCGGTGCATGTTGGACTCCGGCAGGGCTGCCCTTTGTCACCGGTCCTGTTCATAACTTTTATGGACAGGATTGCAGCCAAGGGCAGGGGGGGGGGGGTCTGGTTTGGGGTCCAGTGGATTTTGTCTCTTCTTCTTGCAGATGATGTGGTCCTGCTGGCCCCCTATGGCCAAGACCTGCAGCATGCACTGGGGTGGTTCACAGCCGGGTGTGAAGCGGCTGGGATGAGGATCAGCTCCTCCAAGTCAGAGGCCATGGTTCTCGACCTGAAAAGGGTGGTTTGTCCTCTTCAGGTTAGAGGGGAGTTCCTGCCTCAAGTGGAGGAGTTCAAGTATCTCGGGGTCTTGTTCACAAGTGAGGGGAGAATGGAGCGGGAGATTGACAGACGGATCAGTGTGGCTGCCGCAGTAATGGGGACGCTGTGCCGGTCCGTTGTGGTGAAGAGAGAGCTGAGCCGAAAATCGAAGCTCTCGATTTACCGGTCGGTCTACGTTCCTACCCTCACCTATGGCCATGAACTTTGGGTCATGACAGAAAGAACGAGATCCTGGATACAAGCGGCTGAAATGAGCTTCCTCCGTAGGGTGGCCGGGCACTCCCTTAGAGACAGGGTGAAGAGCTCGGCCATATGTTACTTCAAGTCCAGCCTTGAGACGACATGTGTTGTGAATTGGCGTTATATTAATAAACTGAATTGAATTGAATTGAATATGGGAGGAGCTCGAAGGAGAGCCGCTGCTCCTCCACATCGAGAGGAGCCAGTTGAGGTGGCCTGGGCATCTATACTGGATGTCTCCTGGACGCCTTCCTCTGGAGGTGTTCCAGGCATGTCCCACCAGGAGGAGGCTCAGGGGAGGGACTATATTTCTTGGCTGGCCTCGGAACGCCTTGGGCTCCCCCTGGAGGAGCTGGAGGAGGTGTCTGGGGAGCGGGAAGTCTGGGTGTCTCTACTGAGTCTGCTGCCCCTGTGACCTGGTCCCGGATGAAGCGGAAGACGACGACGATGACGACATTACGTCCCAGGAGAACTATTATTACATTACAATGGTCTTATACCACTTTAAACATGCTAATCGAGGCCCTTCAGAGTTTAAGGTGGAACTTTTTATCATTTCTCTAAGCATTGCATAGTCTAACCTCTGGGTGAATTTGTGGGAACATCCACTTGTGTGTGGAGTGGAAGTTGTCTTAAATGTTGTCCACATAGAAATAATATTTCTCTCTGTATAAGGATGGACTCCATATGGTTATTAATTGGTCCTATAATCCTTCCCAGATTGATGGGCAGCATCAGTTGCTTCTCTACATTTTTTACTAATGTCTTTAGGTTGGATTAATTCAATTCAATTCAATTCAATTCAATTCAATTCAATTCAGTTTATGTATATAGCGCCAATTCACAACACATGTCGTCTCAAGGCACTTCACAAAAGTCAGGTAAATACATTCCAATTAGTCCTAACCATTGAACAGTGCAGTCAGAGTTAGTTATTTATTCAAATTGGATAAAAAGTTTTTCTGTCTAAGGAAACCCAGCAGATTGCATCCAGTCAGTGACTTGCAGCATTCACTCCTCCCGGATGAGCATGTAGAGACAGTGGACAGTCACTGGCATTGACTTTGCAGCAATCCCTCATACTGAGCATGCATGTAGGGGAAGTGGAGAGGAAAAAACTCCTTTTAACAGGAAGAAACCTCCAGCAGAACCAGGCTCAGTGTGAGTGACCATCTCCCCACGACTGACGGGGGTTAGAGAAAAACAGAGAAGACACAAAGAGAACAAAGAAGCACTGATCCAGGGGGTAGTTTCTATGGGAAGGAAAAGTAAATATTAATGGTATGTATCCTTTAGTCGTTTCACCTAGAAAGAAAAGAACAGATAAACTCTGAGCCAGTTTTCAAGGTTAGAGTCTAAAAAGAGAGCACATATAATTAGTTACAAAAAAAACTCAGACAATCGCCATGTCTAGGAGAGAAAAAGGGGTTAAACACTAAAAGGGGAAGGCCCAAGTGGATCATCGGTAGGGGGTGAGCATTAAGTTGTTGCCAGCAAAACCCGGACGATTCCCCTCTCCAGAAAGGTGTCACAGGTAGACACAGAGTCGGGGGCCAGGTGTAGCTTCGGGAAGAGAAAAGAGAGAGAACAAAGTTAAAAGCTGAAATAACAGCAAATATGAAAAAAATTGGAGAGTAGTGTGAGAATGTAGCGAAGAGGGTTTTGAAAGTGGTCATTATGTCCTCCAGCAGCCTAAGCCTATAGCAGCATAACTACAGAGATAGTTTCATTTAAATTTATTTACTTAAAACGGCGCCTATTTACAACAGTGTCGTCTCAAGGCCCCCCACAAAGGGGCCCACTGATGGCCATTGTTTATATTTAAAACCACAAGGATAGGGATACCTCTCTCTGTCAAAATGATTTAAACCCCATTGGAAAAAGAGAAGGGGTCATACAGATAGCAGAAATGGGGGGTTTGGGGTTTTGCACCTCAACCATAAATGAGCCGGTTTAGGCTAAACCTGACCCCCCTTACTCCATCCAACAGGGAGGGGGGGAAGGCTCCCTCCCTGATAAACAAAACCACTCTAACTATAAGCTTTATCAAAAAGGAAAGTTTTAACCCCTACCTTTAAAAGTACACAGGGTGTCTGCCTCACGGCCCCAAAACGGGGAGCTGATTCCACAGGAGAGGAGCCTGAAAAAACTAAAGGATCGCCCCCCATTCTACTTCTAGAGACTCTAGGAAACCCCCCAGAAAAACCGCAGTCTGAGAACGAAGTGCTCTTTTAGGAACAAAGGAACAATCAGATCTCTGATGTATGATGGAGCTAGATCATTAAGGGTTTATATGTGAGGAGGAGAATATTAAATTCTATTCTGGATTTTAACAGGGGGAGCCAATGAAGGGGAAGTAAAAAAAAGGAGAAAATATGATCTCTCTTTTTTAATTTTCATTAGAACTATTGTTTTTAGCATTTTGAATCAGCTGAAGGCTTTTAACTACATTTTGTGGACATCCGATAGTAAAGAATTACAATAGTCCAGCCTTGAAGTAACAAATGCATTGACTAGTTTTTCAGCGTCATCCTGGATAGGATATTTTTAATTTGCAATGTTCCGGAGTGAAAGAAGGAAATCCTAGAAGCCTGTTTAATATGGGGGTTTAAATGACATGTCCTGGTCAAAAGTAACACCAAGGTTTTTTATTTATTACCCGGGGGCAATTTTAAGCCATCCAAGTTAAGCGACTGACTAAGCAGTTTCTTTTTTAAAGACTCCGGTCCCAAAAACGACAACTTCTGTCTTGTCTGAATTTAGAAGCAAAAAATTTAAAGTCATCCAAGTTTTTATATTTTCAAGACATGCTTGTAGTCTATCTAACTGGTTTTGGGGTTCATCAGGATTTTTATGGATAAGTAAAGCTAAGTATCATAAGCGTAAAGTGAAAAATTTTCCTATGCTGCCTGATAATTTTACCTATTGGAAGCATATACGTATATGAAAAAGAATTGGCCCAAGTACTGAACCCTGTGGTACTCCACAATTAAAAAACCCGGGTTTAAAGATGATTTATCATTTTAATGAACAAACTGGAATCTGTCAGACAGATAAGATTTTAAAACCAGCCTAGCACTGTTCCTCTGATCCCTACAGCATATTCCAGCCTTTTTTAAAAATATTATGGTCGACTGTATCAAATGCAGCACTGAGATCTAACAGAACCAGTACAGACACAAGTCCATTATCTGAGGCCATAAGAATTTCATTAGTGACTTTCAGCAGAGCTATGATGTGCTATGATGAGCTCTGAAGCCTAACTGAAAAAACTTAAACAGGTCATTGCTGTGTAAATGCTCACACATTTTAGCAACTATTTTTTTAAGAATTTTAAATAAAAATGGAAGATTGGATATAGGTCTGTAATTTTTTTAAGTCATCTCGATCAAGTGAAGGTTTCTTAAGTAAAGGTTTAATTACAGCTACCTTAAAAAAGCCTGTGGTACATATCCATTTTACTAAACATAGATTAATCATATCTAAAATGGGGCCTGGTAATCAAAGGAAAAAATTCGTCAAAATTGGTTTTGGGATTGGGTCTAACATACAAGTTGAAGGTTTAGATGAAGCTAATATTTTTGATAACTCAGGAAGCTCCACAGGATCAAAAAAAATCCAAACACAGATCAGGTTTTACAGTTTTTTTCCCAATGTTGTCTCACTTGCTGAGGATGAAGTAATCATCTTCGGGAGTATGTCAAAGATTTATTTTTTAATAGAATCAATTTTATTTAAGAAGAATCCCCAAAGGGTCAAGATATTGAAGGCTGAACTCTGTTTCCTGGATTACCCCTCCACCCATCCATTGCCACTTAACTGAGGAAATGGTTAAAATATCCCACTGAGAAATGGGACACTCCTTCAAGAAGCTGCTCCATCATCCTTGTATTTATTTATACATAACTTAATATGCTGTTATATCTCACACATTCATAAAGACCATGTAATTAATGCTGTAGCAGAAATCAGCATACCATACTTTTATACCAGTTAAGCACAAAAATACCACAAATGTATGTTTTTAGATTTCTGATAAGTATTGCAATTACACAAAAAATGTGTTATATAATTATCTGTTCCACAATTTAACATACTTGATGTAATGTTAATGTTTCGGAGTGTCCCAACATTAATATGAGTATCTGTAGAGGGAGCTTAAAATTAGGGTGATGGCAAAGAGGCTAGTTGTAAGGAACTAAAAAATCCAAAACATTGTTATGCAACAAAATACAAACAATTCGGTTCACTGTTTGATATATCCATGCTTCTTTAATGGTATGTTTTGTTATTTTGTTTTATAATCCAAACCGAAAGGCTACATTCAATAACCCTGAGGGGTCCAAGCTGACTGAACTTAATGAACAGAGTACAAAGCAATTTTATAACCTGTTTTTAATGAAATACTGTCTAACAACAGAAATTAGTAAAGGCACTGGAATAGCAAACAACTGGTTGTGTTTATTATACTGTACGTGTATTGTTTAGTCATAAAAACTCAAGAGTTTTAATCAGTTTATGTTTAAACTAGTGAGAAAGCAATTAAATCAAGCCTGTCCAGATCTGCAGTGCTCGTGAACTGGGGTGAAAAAGAGCACAATAAGAAACAGCCGATGGCAGAAAAACTCTGTGGTGTGTACTGAAGCAGAGTCCCAAGCCATTTTGTTTTGGTTTACTTCCTTGGAGTGGTGAGAGAGACTCCAGTAAAAGTTTTGTAAGTCTTTCCCGACTTTAGTCCTGAGAGGCAGAATGACGACACTTGCTTCAGGTGTTCCTTAGCAACCACCGCTGACAATAAACCTCGACTTTGCATCCACCTCCTAAACACATCATCGGTTTTCATCATTCAGATAAAGCAACCAGAAATATTTTAGGACAAATAGAAAGGAAAACTAATAAGCTCATTGTCCATTTGGGCTTTGCTTTGTTTAAATCAGATAATCCAACATACATGGCAGGTGGCAGCTGATTAACACACCACCATTAGAGGCATTAGGAAGGTTGGTGTATTCAGGTGGACTAATAGTGAGAGCTTGGCAGTACCCTATGATTCCTACAGGCTGGCTGCGGGGCACAGTGTTAATAAAGATGCAAGTTGCAGCTGAAGCAGTGGATACATCACTGCAGCCTGTCTTTCAGGTTAGATACATAATGATCCTAATGTACAAGTTTTAAATAATTATTTTCTAAAGGGTTACTCTCAGGAATTTCTGGTAGCAATGTATTTGCCTGTAGCACTGAAGCAAACAACAAATAGGACTGTATGCCCCAAATATTTACAAACTGCACTTTATATAAGGATTAATAATATGTCGGTTGCTTGTGTAGTATTTTTAAAGTGATAAGTATCCATGCCTCACACTAAACTGCTAAAACTCCAGCTAACATAAAATTCACAAGGACAAGCTCTTCATTTTAAAAAGGTACTGTTTATGATTGTTGATTGTATGCTACAGTACCTTTATCTGCCTGTCTTGTCCTGCACTCACAGTCTCCGTTATGGTCGCAGTGGCCTTGTTTGAGCTCCTGCGGGATGCTGGGACATGTAACTAGGCCTGGGACAGCCGATGTACCCTCCCCCGCTCGTACAGTGGAAGAGAGAGAATGACAGCAAACAGAGAGACCGTACACTCTTTGGGAACACAACGCTGCTCTGACACCGGGATCACACAGCTCTCCTCCTTTTGTCTGCCCTTCTGCTTCTCCAGCTGTAACTGTCGCCACCTTCTGAGCGATGCTGAGGCAGTTTCCCCCCCCCTTCTCTTTGCCCTGATTCTGTGTCACAGCTGCTTCCTGGATTGCACCGGTTTTCAGTGCATGAACAGCACAGCCTTCAAGCTCCCGGATTTAAGTACTTGGTTGGTGCATACCACGTGGCAAAAAAGGGGACGGAGTGGGGCGGACTGCATCAAGCTCTATTGTGCTGTAAAATGGAGGGGGGCCCCGGGATAAGTAGCCACTCCCACTTCTTCTCCTCCTCCCACCTCTTCTTCATGAGCACAAGACTTCAATTATCTCATGAGTCCAATCTTGCACATAAAACTGCATTTGATGTTATTTATTTCAGCTGATTACTTTTTGATTTCTAACTGAGGTTTGTTAAGGTCTAAAATATCTCTCCTTTTCACATGGCAGCTCTGTGAAATTTGTCATAAGGTATGACTACTCTTTAGAAAATCTCATGAGGCTTCATGTGCAATTACGTTTACATGGAGGTTAGCTAGTTTACATACTTACTCCCATGTTTCCCCTTTAATCACATGTTGTCCGGAAAGCTGCTTCTTTCTTCTCTCACATGACAAGGAAGGTCCAAGCACTTTGTTTTAACTCACGTCAGCTTTTATTTATTAGACTTTTCAAAGTGCTTAAAAGACAAAGCGTTAAACAAATTAAGATGGTCCACAGCAACACAATTTATAAATTAATTTGCCAATACAGGATAATTAAAATACATTTAAAACACATATAACTCAAAATATGTAAATGATACATAAAGCATTTTAAAACTATCACTGCATAACAATTAATGAGTCTAATAAATGCTCTATCTAAAATGTATGTTTTCTGAATATGAAAGAATGTTGTACTTCAGACTTTTTAACATATGAGACTTAAAAGACGGGTCCTGGTAAAAAAAAATACCAGAGGATTCTCACTATAACATTTGGGACTAAAGAAATACTGTTCAGAGAAAGAATAGAATTAGAAAGTTACTCTCTGAGTTTTATATTACCAAATATATACATACCTTTGATATAGTTTGTAACACTCACTTTTTTTTAGAAGTGACATGTAGGAAGTCTGTAATGATTCACAAGCAGATTATCAGATTTTTATGCAATTACGAATCACTTTGTCTAAACCAGCCACTGATGGCGGATGATTTTGAAGACAAGCTTGTAACCTAGTCTTCACAGAAAGTCCTGCATTTTTGTAATTTCTTTGATAGAGGTTTTCCTTCAAATTGGTCAAAAGCGATCAGCGTTGTGTTAGTATTTGGTCTTCTCATTTGCAGTTTGATCGACCTACACTATACTTTACTTGTCTGGAAGGTATCGAGAGTATTTGTTAGAATGTTTTCATGAATCGTACCTAGAGATGCATGCAAAACAAGATAACAATACACTCCTAAGTTATTGGTATCGACTTGTGTGGTGTCCCCACAGAGCCTCCGTCTTTATCTGTTCAGGTTTTTGAAGACCTACTATTTAAGGAATCTGGGACTCTGAATGTGAGGTAAACGAACCATCAAGTGCCTCTGTAAAGGACCAGACACCAATTATGCCCTACGTCTAGATGAAAAAGGCGATGATTGAGTTAGTCAAGTTCCAGCACCTTCTTTAATATCAGTTACAAGGTTTGACAATGTTGCAGTACACATCTAGCTCATCTGTAGTACATGGGAAGTAGCCTGGGGAGTAGCGTAAATAAACAACGGTGCAATGTGATCAGTTTACCAAGTCCGGAAGTATAAAACAGTCTCTCATATTTTCGAAAAGCGTCACAAATTTGAAACGACATTGTGTAGTTAAAATTTTTTAGACACCCCTAATGCCCACTCGACCTGATTGCCCCCTTGTATGTTAGAACTCTTGGCAGATGTCTTGATCCTTTCATCCATCCAGCTTTTCATGTTTGAAAGAGTGCAGCACATAGCACAGCTTAAAACATTAGTCATTAAGAATGAAGTTTCAAAGCGATTTAGTTGATCAAGCAGAACGATGTTTTCTGTAAGTTTTGTTAACACGTAATTAACCGGAACTGTTCGAAATATGCACTAACCTACGACCTATATTTGTGCAAGCCTCATTAGAAAGAGCAACATATGAAAAACATCAAACACATAGACCAGAACCTCTAAAAAAGAAATATGCAGAAGAATATTCCGGAAATACAAAATGTCAATGTTTTTAAAGGAATTAGGTGAAGTGCTCAAAGAGACTTTTAGGTTTTAATGCCTTTTCGCTGTCAAGTATTGGATAAATGTAATGTTTTATATGTCTGATTATTTAGTAAAATTTTTCTAATGATTAAAAAAAATGTTTTAAAGAATTTTGATTGGATATTGAACAAGGAAATCACAAAATTGAGAACTTGTTGTTGTTTCTGTGGTTCTCCTTGAAAAGTACAGTTGACCTTTAGGTTGGTGGACGTGCGGGTTCGTAGATAAAATCTGGGCAACATTTTAAAAGAAAATTGTCTACCTTAATGGTCAAAAATATGTTTTTGTGGTTGCCACACTTTATCTAAAAAAAAACCCCAAACTTTTTTCAACAAAGTTTGACCAATATGAGGCTGACAGAATACAAAATCAATTATTAAACTCAAACTCAAATTATTATTATAATCCTTTGGACTGTCCCCACATACTTGTTACCTTAAAAAAAAAAATTACTTATAAATTACTTATTTTAATCTGTAGCTAATAAAGGACAGATTTGTGTCCTAAAAATAAAAAGAAAGTTTAGCTAAATTCAATAATTTAAAAATAGTTTCAAATCATTTAAAATAAAAATTTTGATTTGATTGTGTGTTTTTATTTTTATATTTTCAGTCCAGCTTTCCCTCCAGTTGAACTAATGGTTGCACACCAAGTTTTCCATCTTGATGAAGATCCCGCTATTTCTTTTCAGTATCTCCTGTAACTAATTTCTATATTTATGGTGGGAATTCGGTCAAACTTTTGTGCAACCTACCACATATATTTTTTTTGGCAAGCAAAGGGTAAATGCATGCCAGCAAAAAATTTCTGAGCCTCAACAAAAACGGCGTTCAGGGAGTCTTTTGCGATAGCAGTATTGCAGATATTAATGTGAAAAGGGTGATAACGACAGTGATGCTATGTACTGAATAGGAAATGGGCTCTGTGGTTATCAACAGTGCCATTCGTGTAAATCTATCACTCCAGTGCTTTACTGCCAGGTCTTTCAGGAAAGGCAATAGGAAAATCAGTGTATTAGTAGTAATCCTTGCGGTGACAGGTATGTTTAAGGTCATTTACAGTTAAGCTAAATAATACATTTCAGATGGCTGGGAGCTTTACGTGACTGGTATGTTACGTTAAACTGCCTATTCCTTATAGCTGTAGCTGCCAACTGTTGCTGCATTATGAGGGGCTATACTTCTTAGTTATGGACCCTGTATTACCATTTGTGTGTCACACAAACGTTCCCAGGCTACACCAGAAAACCCACCTAAATCAGAGCTAATGGAAAGCAAGATTTTGACTGTTTACAGTAGAAAACATCTCGGAATTGAAATAATCTATAATAATCTATCATTTCAACTCCTAGTTCTTGCACTGTTGTATTGTATTCACCTTCACATTCATTATATCGCAAGATACAGCGTCTAAAATAATACTATTACCTATTTAATGCTAAATAACGTTTTTTGGAGTAGTATCATGTGATAGTATCATAGTATCCGGCTACTTATCAAAATGCTGCTTGCTTTTTATGCTGTGTTCTCCAGCCCTTGTTCCGTATTTTTAGTGTTGAGACTTAAAAATATGTTTGCTAACTATCCTTTTTAAGCTGATAAGAGAGAGACTGAGACATCCATAGAATTGTTATGCTTAGGCTCTTTTAAGGAGGCTTATAATTAGTATCAGTTTTTAATGTTAACACGCTTAGTCGACTTGGGCTGCCATGCATTATAATCTTTATATAAATACGAAAAGATAGTATACAGCTTGCCACTGCTTGTCTGTTAATCAAATGTACCCATCACTTTATAAATTTGCTCGCATTTGGCCAGTGACAGGCGCTAAGTTTCACCCCTGATCAGTTTACACTGATGGGGCCTGGCATTCACGTAGTCACACCTCCAGAGTGAGCACATTGTTTTAAAAATATGAATCACCACGCTGATTAATAATTCCACTCAAATGGAGGTAGACACCAGATCATCATCGTTTCACACAAAATTTATTCAGTTGCCCACTCTCCATCTGCCAAACTGTGTGAAAAGGTTAACATCGGTTTACTGCCTCAGTGTTTTATAACTGGTTATTTTAGGTCAAACTTGCACTTAAGAATGGAGTGCCTATGCAGTCCTAAAGTATGGAATTTCTTTGACCATTGTCAAAGTATGGATTAGTACTGGAAAAAATGGAGCATTGAAATTTTTGCGATTGTTTCTAACTTTCAGCTTTGTAAAGTCCAAAAATCATGCTGTTTTTACGTTGACATTCTCTATCTCACATCTTGAATTTAACATTTCAATAATTTGCATTCATGGTAGGATACTCCAATCCTCATTTAGCAAGTGCAAGAGTTGCATATCTAGGTTCAGGTGCCAACAAGCTGTGCCATGGCCCTGTACCACCTAAAATCAGAAGCCAGTTTTAGCACTGTGGTCCTTTTTGATTTGTGGAAGTACACATCAGACTATTATTCAAGCTGTGAAAAAGGTGAATATTATGTACTCTGTTGTCTATGATGTTAAAGAAACAGATGGAAAAAATAGAAAGTAAAGTTTGCAAAAGTTTGGAATTGTAAAATGAAAAAAGTGCGTAGTTCTTAGTTGTCAGTATTTTTTGCAAGAAAAGCATTAAAAAACACTTGTTTTTTTTTTGTACAGTTTTGGATAAAATTATTATGCAGTATTTGTTAGCACCAGTACATCAATTTACCTTTTAAATTAAATAGTCTCTAATTTTTAATTACTTAATTTGTTTGAAATCCATCAAAGCTGGCCCTGCCCTCTGTTTTACTTCTGTATTTTTCTACTGTGGCCTTTCACCTACTTCTCTCGTGCTTTCGGAGCACAGGTGTAAATGAACCACATTAAACAGTTGTAAATGATACTCATAATCCCCTTGGCTTAGCGTGAGTTATCACACATTTAAAAATAGGAAACATCCAAGAGCATGTGGATTAATTGCTGATGAGGGGTTGCATTCTAAGCGACTCATAGAGGTGTATGGTGTATGGTCTAATGTATAGATTGACATCTCGGCTATGTTGTACCAGTAAAGCAACTGTCTTAGTAAGGGTACAACACTGCAAGTTTTTTTTCTCCTACATCCAGACAAAGCCATAAATATCTCCCATTAAAATTTTTTTTTAATGACACACAACATAATAAGTAAAAAAAAGATTTCTGACATTAAGTCCAGTGTTTCCAATCTAAACCTGCTTGGTAACAACAGACCAAAACTGAACCTCATCCCAGGTTTGCGTCACCTGACTCCCTTCTAGGTTTTGTGCTTGGAGTTCTTTCATCGTCTCTGCCGAGGGATCCATTTAGTATTTGTGTTTGCTTATAAATACATACCAGTTGGCGCTGAGTGGTGCCTTCAGACTCAGCAGTTGCTAGAGACAAGTTTTTCATTCTTCTCGAGAGTCAGAAGTGTGAAAGGTTAGCTCGTGGAGTCAGATGGATGTTTATACTTGGATGATGATCAGATGTTGCCTTTTTAGGGACGCCACACCCTTTGTCTAAGTTTAGCATTGTTTATGTACAATCACAGCTTGACATTTTCTCCTCAACTTTCAGCCTGAGGCTTTTTCCAGACCAAGTTCCAGTTTGTAGCCACGATTGGAGGCTTAGCTTGATCGAGGTCTGTGAGAAAAGGCTCTCCGGTACATCATAACCTGTTGTATTCATATACAAAAGTTAGATATGTGTTGCAAAGTAGTAATAAGCAGTATGGACAAGGTTTGAGGTGTACTTTCAGGGTTATTTTATCTTTATTATGAATTAGTCATCATAACATGTCTAATTCTTATGATATTTTTTGTCACCAGGATACGATAAACGACATAGTATTGTCCATACCCAGTGCATAGCATTAATTTTGTGCTTTCTAAGTGCATATCTACACTGATGAAACAAACTGTTTAACTAAAACAATGGCTGGAACTTGCATTATGTCACCTTCCTAAAATAATGTTCTATGTCATGTATTGTCAAAAATGATTTCTATTGGTAAGTGATAATGATTACCAAAATATAGGCTAGGCATTAAATATTGCATAGATATTTAGTATTTTAATTCTGTCTTTCAGTCAGCATTTTTGTCCACAAAGTAGCTACATTCATGAAGCTAGCATTTAGCAAAGAGTGGAAGAGCTCCAGAACCTGTGGCTGTAACAAGTAATTGTTTTTTTGTCAACTCTTTTCTTTCTTTTAAAGATTACTTCATCAACTGTTTTTCTTTTAATTTTCCACATTATATGATCCAATTGAGAAAGATGTGTAGCTTAATAAAAAGTACCATAATAAATAGCTATGTCAACACTCATCTGTTGTTATTACCTATTTGGGTGAAATTGTTAATAAATATTATATATATTTTGTGAAGTTGAAACTTGAAAAAATGACTTAGGCTCTTAGTAGGGTGACGGTATGTTTTATTTAGACAGACTTTAATCAGAATTTCTGAGTAGTATAGGAGGTTTAGCAGCTAAAAGATGCTTTAAATTAGTTCCACTCGAACCGGATTTTTAAATGTACTTGCTCAACTAAATTTGGTGACTGTTAGGATAAATGTTTGCACCTGGTTTATCCTATCTTGTTAAAAAGAAACAAAAAATGTGAATTTAATTTGTGATTAAGGCAGAAAATGTGGAAAAAAATCTATATTAACAAGATAGCATGTGGACCTTGAGTTTGATGACCACAGCTATGGTGCGCTGTTCTCAAATTCCACTGTTGTAGAGTTTCATGGACTCTGCAGTGGCTCTTTGTTTTAATGACTCCTTGGTCTTGTCATCACAGAGAATAATTGTTTAACTCTACGGCTGAATAGCTGAATGTTTGGGGTAGTTTTCTTAATGTATATGCATTTAGTTTAACCTTCAATATACATTAGGAGGGAGGGAATGGCATGCTTTGAAACTTGCCTGGGAATCATCATCTTTTAACAACTAGTTTTGATTTATGTCTGGACATTAAATCCATTTCAAGGAAAACACAAATGTATGAATTCCATGTATCCTCTTTCTCGTGTCTGCCTCCATTTCTACTCCTGCTTTTCCATACATGGAATAGCATACTTCATATACTACAGACAACAATGAAAGGCATTTTCCAACATGGAGGAAGTCTCTTGCTAGTGAAAAATACTCTGCTCCAAATACATTGCTCAAAAAAACTAAAGGGACATTCTGGAATATTGATCTGGTCAGGTTAGTAGTAGATGGGTTTGTTAATCAGTGTCATCTGTTAGGTTTTAATAAAAATATACAGGTCCACTATACAGGTTCCATAGCAGTATGGTTATCCAGCATGGTTTATTTTTTTATTGAGGTCTGCAATGTTTTCAAAGTGTTCCTTTTAATGTTTGTTGTGCAGTGTAGTTTTGGGTATATGTTTATAAAAATTCCAAATAACTTTTTGTATTGCTCTACAAATGGAAAAACAACACATTTTCCCTATCATCCTACTAGTGGAGGTGTAGGTCTTTTTCTAAAGCCTTGTTGGCTGTTGGCTATTCAAGATTATGCTCCCTGGTGTTTTTCAGTTCTTGAGCTATGTCAAGTACCTGTTCATTAACTACAAGCATAGTAAAAGACATGACTGTGCCAGGACCTCATTTGTACCATCTGTTGGTTTGTGGTGGCTGGATATCTGAAGTGTTAAAAGCAGTGCTTATTTAGAAAACGTTCTTCTCATTAATCAGGATCAGTCTTCATCCTGCTAATGATCCACATGAGACTCCACAGACCTCAAGCCACTTTCCTCTCCTACAGTTCCCCGACCCTGCTTTCTAGGAAAATCCACCTCTCTAAGCAATTACTCATTCCAGCTCTCATGGTCTCAAGTACCCCTGGTCACTTTACTGTGCTTTGCTTTCCTCTCACTCTCTGAGGTTATTGGGAGAGTTGGGTGCAAATGGAGCAGAAAGGCTCATCATTGTGTCACATCCTGGGAAACAAGTTGCTCTCTTTGCTTTTTGACTTGGTATGGGGAAAACAATAAGCAAGCATATGCACCCCAAAAGCTAATACATTATGACCATTCACTTGATATATTGTATGATTTTGTAAAAGTGTGCAAAGTAAATGGTACACTGACAATCTATTTGTTTCTAAGTTTGTAAAACTTCAGCCTTAAATTTTTTGTTTTGTTAGCAGTGTATTGATTTTACTTGTTCATATTCATTTTATATGAACATGACTGGAACAGCGCTATATAAATTCAGTCCATTTACCATTTACAAGGACTGGAACGCTACTTTTTGTTATATGGCTTGACCGACGGACTGAAAAACTGACAGCGATGATTAGATGTAAAGCACAACAGCATTCATTCACTACAGCCAGTGAATAAAATTTTTTTATAAATATACAGTGTCGTGAAAAAGTATTTTCCCCCTTAAAAGGTTGTTTTTTGGGTAATTTAGATGTTTCACATCATCAAACTATCTTTAATGTCAGACATAAGCCGCTTTTCCACCGAAGGCCCTGGGTTTTAAAGCCCCAGGTTTTGTTTTACCCGGGTAAAAGGAATCTTGGGGAATTTGGGTGCTGCTGTTTCCAAAGCTCAGAATGGCCTATGGGGAAATTGTGAAGAAAACTGCACCACACATTCAGTCCAACGGGTGGCGGTTATAAGAAACAAAGGCCAAACAACCAAAGCCCTACTAAGAAGCCATATCTTCTTTTCTTAATCTTTTTAGAACAAAACAGAACATGGAAAACAGCAGGTTGACAAAAAGAACACAGAAAGGAAAACTAAGAATAAAAATACACATTGAGTTTACTCTTAAACATAAAATGTTAGAGGTTTCAAATCTTTCAAACACACAAAATTAAAGAATATTTAAATGTTAAAAAAAAGTACTCTTTTTGAAGACTATTCTTGCTGTCTGTTATTAAGAAAATATAGTTCATACTCGTACTCGTCTTCTTCCGCTTTATCCGGGACCGGGTCGCGGGGGCAGCAGACTCAGCAGAGACGCCCAGACGTCCCTCTCCACAGACACCTCCTCCAGCTCCTCCGGGGGGAGCCCAAGGCGTTCCCAGGCCAGCCGAGAGACATAGTCCCTCCAGTGTGTCCTGGGCCGTCCCCTGGGCCTCCTCCCGGTGGGACGTGCCTGGAACACCTCCCGAGGAAGGCGTCCAGGAGGCATCCGATATAGATCCCCAAGCCACCTCAACTGGCTCCTCTTGATGTGGAGGAGCAGCGGCTCTACTCCGAGCCCCTCCCGGATGGCTGGGCTCCTCACCCTATCTCTAACGGAGTGCCTGGCAACCCTGCGGAGCAAGCTCATTTCAGCTGCTTGTATCTGGGATCTCGTTCTTTTGGTCAAAGTTCATGGCCATAGGTGAGGGTAGGAACAAAGACCGACTGGTAAATCGGGAGCTTCGCTTTTCAGCTCTCTCTTAACCACAACGGACCGGCACAGTGCCCCCATTACTGCGGCAGCCGCATCGTTCTGTCTGTCGATCTCCCGCTCCATTCTTCCCTCACTCGTGAACAAGACCCTGAGATACTTGAACTCCTCCACTTGAGGCAGGAACTCCCCTTCAACCTGAAGAGGACAAACCACCCTTTTCTGGTCGAGAACCATGGCCTTGGACTTGGAGGAGCTGATCTTCATCCCAGCCACTTCACACTCGGCTGCGAACCGCCCAGCGCATGCTGTAGGTCTTGGCTAGAGGGGGCCAGTAGGACCACGTCATCCGCAAAAAAAAGAGACGAAATCCACTGGTCCCCAAACCAGACCCCCTCAGGCCCTTGGCTGCGCCTAGAAATCCTGTCTATAAAAGTTATGAACAGGACCGGTGACAAAGGGCAGCCCTGCCGGAGTCCAACATGCACCGGGAACAGGTCCGACTTAGTGCTGGCAGTGCAGACCAAACTCCTGCTTCCCTTGTACAGAGACCGGATGGCCCCTAATAAAGGGCCCCTGATTCCATACTTCTGGAGCACCCCCCACAGGGTACATGAGGGACACAGTCGAATGCTCTCTCCAGGTCCATAAAACACATGTGGACCAGTTGGGCAAACGCCCATGAACCCTCGAGTACCCTGTAGAGGGTATAGAGCTGGTACAGTGTTCCACGGCCGGGACGAAAACTACACTGCTTCTCCTGAAGCCGAGGTTCGACTATCGGCCGGACTCTCCTCTCCAATATCCTGGCGTAGACCTTACCAGAGAGGCTAAGGAGTGTGATCCCCCTGTAGTTGGAACACACTCTCCTGTCACCCTTCTTATGAAGGGGGACCACCCCCCCAGTCTGCCAGTCCAGAGGCACTGTCCCCGACCACCACGCAATGTTGAAGAGGCGTGTCAACCATAACAGCCCTACAACATCCAGAGACTTGAGGTACTCAGGGGGGGGGGGGGGGGGGGGCCCCCGGGGGGGGGGGGGGGGGGGGGTTTGGGGGGGGGGAGGGGGGGGTTTTTGGGGGGGGGGGGGGGGGGGGGGGGGGGGGGGGGGGGGCCCCGGGGGGGGGGGGGGGGTTTGGGGGGGGGGGGGGGGGGGGGGGGGGGGGGGGGGGGGGGGGGGGGGGGGGGGGGGGGGGGGGGGGGGGGGGGGGGGGGGGGGGGGGGGGGGGGGGGGGGGGGGGGGGGGGGGGGGGGGGGGGGGGGTTTGGGGGGGGGGGGGGGGGGGGGGGGGGGGGGGGGGGGGGGGGGGGGGGGGGGGGGGGGGGGGGGGGGGGGGGGGGGGGGGGGGGGGGGGGGGGGGGGGGGGGGGGGGGGGGGGTGGGGGGGGGGGGGGGGGGGGGGGGGGGGGGGGGGGGGGGGGGGGGGGGGGGGGGGGGGGGGGGGGGGGGGGGGGGGGGGGGGGGGGGGCGGGGGGGGGGGGGGGGGGGGGGGGGGGGGGGGGGGGGGGGGGGGGGGGGGGGTTTTTGGGGGGGGGGGGGGGGGGGGGGGGGGGGGGGGGGGGGGGGGGGGGGGGGGGCCCCCCCCCTTTTTTCCCCCCCCCAATCCCCCCCCCCCTTTTTCCCCCCCCCCCCGGGAAGGGGGGGGCCCCCCCAAACCCCCCCCCGGGAGCCCCCCCCTTTCCCCCCCCAACCCCCCCAAAAATTTGGCCCCCCCCCGGGGGAAAAAAATTCCCCCCAAAGGGGGGGAAAAAAAAAAAATTTTTTTCCCCCCCAAAAAACCCCCCCAAAGGAAAATAAAAAAAAAAGGGGGAAAACCCCCCCCCAAAAGGGGGAATTTTTAAAGAACCCCCCGGGGGGGGGAAAACCTTCCCCCCCCCCCCCATTTCCGGGCCCTCCCCCCCCGGGGGGGGGCCCCCCCCCCAAAAAAAACCCCCCCCCCGGGGCCCCAAACCCCCCCCCCCCCCCCCCAAAAGGGGGTTTAAAGGGGGAAAAAAACCTTTTAAAACCCCCCGGGGGGGCCCCAACCCCCCGGGGGGAAAAAAATTTTCCTTTTTCCCCCAAAAAATTTCCCCCTTTTGGGGGGGGTTTTTTTCCCCCCCCCCTTTTTTTTGGGGGGGGTTTTGGGCCCCCCCCCTTTCCCCGGGGCCCCCCTTTTCCCCCCCCCCCCAAAAAAAAAAGGGGGGGCCCCCCGGGGGGCCCCCCCTTTCAAAAAAAAACCCCGGGTTGGCCCCTTAAACCAAAAAAAAAACCCCCCCGGGGTTTGGGGGAAAAAACCCCCCCCCCCCCCCTTTTTTGGGGAATTTTAAAAAGGGGAAACCCCCCCCCCGGGAAAAGGGGGGGGCCCAAAAAAAAGGGGGGGGGAAAACCCCCCCCCCAAAAAAAGGGAAAAAAAAGGGGGGGGGGGCCCCCCCCCCAAAAGGGGGCCCCAAAAAAACCCCGGGGCCCACCCCGGGGGGAAAAAAAAAAAAAACCCCCCCCCCCAAAAGGGTTTTTTTCCCCCCCCCCCGGGGAAACCCCCCCCAAAACCCCCCGGGGGGGGGGGCCCAACAAAAAAACCCCCACCCCCCCTCCCCCCCGGGCCCCCCCCGGGAAAAAACCCCCCCCCGGGGGGTTTTTCCAAACCCCGGGGGGGATGGGGCCCGATATTTTTTTTTGGGGGGGCCCCCCCCTTGGCCCCCCCCCGGGGGGGGCCCCCACCCCCCCCAAAAAAAAAGGGGGGCCCCCGGGGCCCCCCCGGGGGCCCCCCCGGGACCTCCCCCCCCCGGGGGGGGGTTTTTGGGGGGGAAAAATTTTCCCCCATGGGGGGTTTTCCCCGGGGAAACCACCCCAAACCCCTTTCCGGTTTGGGGGAAAGGTTTCCCGGGGGGCCCCCCCCCCCCCGGGGGGGGTTCCCCCCCCAAAACCCCCAAAAATTTTTTGGGGCCCCTTTTGGATTTTGGGGGTTTTTTGGGGCCCAAACCGGGGGTTTGGGAAAAAAAAAAAAACCCCCCCCAAAAAATTTAAGGGGGGGGGGGGTTTTTAAATTAAAAAAAAAAAAGGGGGTTTTAATTTAAAAATAAAGGGGGAAAAAAAGGGGGAAAAAAAAAAAAAATTTAAATTTAAAAAAAAAAAAAAACCCCCCTTTAGGGGGAAAAAAAAATTTTTTAAAAAAAAAAAAAAAGGGGAATAAAAAAAAAAATTTTTTTTTTTTAAAAAAAAAACCCCAAAAAAAAATTTCGGTTTAAAAATTTAAAAAAAAAAGGGGGGGTTTTTTTTTAAAAAACCTTTTAATTTTTTTTAAAATTTTTTTTTAAAGGGGAAAAAAAAAAAAAAAAAAAAAATTTTTTTTTAAAAACCTTTTTTAAACCCCTTTGGGTTTTTTCCCAAAACCCCTTTTTTTAAAAAAACCCTTTTAAGTTTTTTTTTCCCCTTTTTTTGGGGGAAAAAAAAAAAAAGGGAAAAAAAACCCAAAAACAAAAACCCATGGAAAAAAAAAAATTTTTTTCCCCCTTTTTTTTTTGTTTTTTTTTTTTTCCCTTTTTTTTTTCCTTAAAAATTTTTTAAAAAAAAAAAAAATTTTTTTTTTTTCCCCCCCAAAATTTTTCCCCTTTGGGGGGGGTGTTTTTTAAAAATTTTTAAAAAAAAAACCCTTTTTAAATTTTTTTTTTTTTAAAAAAAAATTTTAAAAAAAATTTAAAAAAAAAAAGGGGAAAAAAAAAAACCGGGGTGAAGAGGATCCCAGGGAGCTTTTGGGAGACAGTCTTAGGGAAAAGTAAAAGAGCTCTGTTTGATCACTAAGGAGTTACTCCATTAAAATGTTCTTCGTACAGAACTGTGGTGAAACGGTTTCTAATTAATGCCTACATTAACTTAAAATGTCAAAACTTTCTAGTGCTCTCTAACCTTTGTGGTATTGTTTTCACCTCTCTGCCTATTGTAATCAGATCCTCTGATAAAGTGCTGGTAGTTCAATAAATCTGACAAACTGGTAATCAGACCACTCTGGGGAGCGTATGCATCCAGCTAAATGTTTACTTACCATTAGCCAACAGGTAGCTAGTAACAGCTGGCGGAGAGCTTTGCTCCTGTAGTTTCCCTCTGCACGTAGTGAGGAAAAAAACCCAACAAAAAACATTTTCAACAAGCCTTTACTTTGCGCAGTTGTAAAGTCCAAATTACAGCTACATGAAACCCTGCTAACGATGAGCTACTTAGAAGGAAGACCACTAGTCATGCTCTATCAAAAGTGACAGGGGTGACCATGTAGAAATAAAGTGCAAATAGAGGGACATCCAGAAGGAAGGGGTAGGGAAGTACAAGGTACAGGGGTTGGACAATGAAACTGAAACACCTGTCATTTTAGTGTGGGAGGTTTCATGGCTAAATTGGACCAGCCTGGTAGCCAGTCTTCATTAATTGCACATTGCACCAGTAAGAGCAGAGTGTGAAGGTTCAATTAGCAGGGTAGAGCAACAGATTTGCTCAAAAAATTGAAATTCACACAACATTAATGGGTGACATACCGGAGTTCCCAAAAGAGGAAAAAATTGTTTTGGTGCACGTCTTGCTGGTGCATCTGTGACCCCAAGACAGCAAGTCTTTGTGATGTATCAAGAGCCACGGTATCCAGGGCAATATCAGAAAAACCACCAAGAAGGACGAACCACATCCAACAGGATTAAACTGTGGATGCAAGAGGAAGCTGTCTGAAAAAAGGGGGTTTGGGTGTATCCAAAAAACAAAAAAACCACGGCTCCTCAAATCACCAGCAAAATTAAAATGTGCACCTCAACTCTCCTTTTTTCCCCCAGAACTGTCCGTAGGGAGCTCCACAGGGTCAATGTACATGGCCGGGCTGCTAATAGCCAAAATTTGGTCACTCATGCCAAAGTGCCAAACGTCAGTTTCAATGGTGCAAGGAGCACAAATTCCTTGGGCTGTGGACAATGTGAAAACATGTATTGTCCTCTGATGAGTCCACCTTTACTGTTTTCCCCCCCATCCGGGAGAGTTACGGTGTTAAAAAAAAAAAAAGGGGGAAAACCCCCAAAAAAGCGTACCAACCCCGACTTTTTGCATGCCCAGAGTGAAGCATGGGGGTGGATCAGTGATGGTTTGGTTTTTTTCCCAAATCATGGGCTTCCCTTGGCCCAATACTTGTGCTAGATGGGGCGCGTCACTGCCAAGGGACTACCGAACCATTCTTGAGGACCAATGTACATCCAATGGTTTTAAACATTGTATCCTGAAAGGCGGTGCCGTTGTATCGGGATGAAAAAACACCAAACCCCACAAACGCAAGGGCGGTTTAAAGATTGGGTTTTTATGAACATGAAAGTGAAGTTGAAACATCTCCCAAAATGGCCTGCCAACAGTCACCAGATCTAAATTTATTGAGGGGCCACTTTGGGGGTTTTTGGGGGGAGGGAGTCAGGAAAAAGTTTTCCTCCACCCGGAAAAACCCGTAGTGACCCGGCAACTATCCTTGCAAGAAGAATGGGGTTTAAAAACCCTCTGACCCTGTGCAGGACTTGTATATGTTTCCCAAAAACCCAAGACGAATTGACGCTGTATTGGGCCCCAAAAAAGGAGGCCCTTTCACAAAATAAAAAAAAAAATTATTGTGGTCTAAAACCAGGTGTTTCAGTTTCATTGTCCAACCCCTGTAGATGCTAGTGAAGGAGATACTCTCTAAAGAACTGGATCTTTGAGTTTCTTGATAATAGACAAGGACGCCCCCTGTTCTGGTAACGCTCTGTAGAGTATTCCACCGTCGAGAAATGACACATAAGAGACAATTCTCTGACGATCGAGGTCGTCTCTACATAAGCTGCTATGATGGCATTCAAGTAGATGGGAGCTGTTCCATTAACTACATTGAAGGCTAACCTCAGTGAGTTGAATTTTATGCGGGTGGCTAAGGGTAGCCAGTGGAGGGTAGACTTTTGCTCTTTTAGGCTGATTGGAGACCATAGGGGCCACCACGTTTTGAACCATCTGCAGAGGTTTCACAGCACAAGCTGGGAGACCAATTAGGAGCGCCTTGCTTTAATCAAGGTGGGAGACTACCATAGCCTGCATCATGAGCTAGGTGCTGTGTTGGGTTAGGTACAGCCTGATCTTTATTATGTTTAACAAAGCGAAGCTGCATGGTAGAAGGAGCAACTGTAATTTGTAATTTCTGAGCTCCCCCTGCATGACATAGTCCCTCACGTTATTTTTAAGACTGAGGTAGCCACCCTCCTGAGGAAGTTTATTCTGGCCAATTGTATCCGTGATTTTGATCTGTCAGTCATGATCCATATCTCATGACTATAGGTGAGGGTCGGAATGTAGATTGCCCATTAAATCGAGAGCTTTTCTTTTCGGCTCAGCTCTTTCCTCATCACAACAGACTGGAACACTGCACTCAATACTGCAGATGAAGCCCCAGTCCATCTGTCCATCTGCTGTTCCATCCTACTATTACTCATGAACAAGCCACCAAGATACTTTAAAGGGGACATGTCATGCAAAATCCACTTTCTTAGCCCTTAAATAAATTTTGCTGTATACTTGGAGTCTGTAGGAGTACAGAAAATTAAATTTACTCTTTACTGGTGTTGCGTAGATATCTTTATATTCTGCTTTTGTCATATTTTTTAATCTGTTCAGTTTTCTCTATAGCACATTTTTTGAGCTACAATGCCGCAGTATTTGCTGCAGAAATTGTTAAACAAGGTCATGGACATCTGGCTAACCAGTTTTGCAAATCCACCATGTTTATTTCATTCTCTGATTTTGTAGTTTAAGCTCAAGTATGCTGAAGTGGATAAGTCTAAATATTGTTGGGTGTGCCTGGTTAAATTAAATTTTTCATGGAAATGTACTCACATCAGTGGGGAAATTTCTCTTTGTTTGTGCAAAGCACTTGAAGGATGAGTTCAGTTCCTTCTGGTGTGTTTTGAATAGTATTATTACATAAAAAGTTTTGCATTGTTTTTGCTATTTTTGTCTTGGGGAACACATGATACAAATGCATTCCAAGACTTTCTTGGTGCTAGGGTTTGCCATTTCGTTAACTATGTTGAGGCTTAGTTTACAAGACATGTTCATTCATCTTGTAGCATTTAAATACATCTTTAATGCACTTTGTGTTTAAATATTATCGGTAATAATAATCAATTTTCCGCTACATAATTGCATCTCTGTTATCAAACTGCAAAAATGGCCTAACAGCGTGGAGTGGAACGCTCTGCGACCTGGAAGGGGGCGGGGTGTGAAGAGACCGCACCACAACGAGTTTCTCTCAGACCCACCACAGAACAGGGGTAAAAGGGGGACCTGTGGAGCTACAATAACAAGGAGTTCAGGCCAAAGCATTGCAGTTTCATTTTATACAGACCATAACTGAATGATTTAAATGTGAATAGGAAGGATTTAAAAGTATGATATGTCCTCTTTAAACTCGTCTGCTTGAGGCAGAGACCTATCCCTAACCCAGAAGGGGAAGTCCGCCTTTTTTTGTTCGAGAAGCATGGCCTCAGACTTAGACAAAGCAGTGCATGTGGGGGGTCATGGATGCCTACAGATTCACATCTGGCACAAAAATCAAACATTAAATCTGAGTTTTCCAAACCAGACACTTCTGTCTCCATGACTATGCCTTGAGATCCTGTCCATGAACACAACAAACAGGATAGGTGACAAGGCACAGCCCTATCAGAGTCCAACATGCACTGGGAACAGGCTCCACTCTGTGCCGAGAATGTAAACCCTTGCTCTTTCTTTGACGGTACAAGGATTGGATAGCCCTTAAAAGCCACCCAGATACCCCATGCTTCCAGAGCACCCCAAAATACAAAATACCTCGGGGTACACAATCGTAGGCCTTCTCCAGATCCACAAGTAAACATGTAGACCCATGAAGCATACTCCCATGACCCCCCTCAGCAGTTCTGCTATGGTAAAGATCTGGTCCACTGTTCCATGGCCAGGCAAAAGCCACATTGCTACTCCTGGCTCCGAGGTTCAACTATCAGTCGGAGCCTCCAACACCCTAGATTAAGCTTTCCTAGGGAGGCTAAGAGGTGCCATCCCTCGATAACTTGGAACACAGTCTCCAGTCCCAGGATATCCTTTCTTAAAACTGGGACCCAAGTCCCAAGTCTGCCACTCCAGTACCCAAGGATGTCTTCAGTTGGGGTCTGCAGTTCACCCCCGAAAGCATACACAGCTTGGGGTGACCCATTTCCCTTCACGGGCCCCTGTAGCCCTGCCGAACCCCAGGTGCCAAAGCTCAGTCACCAGGTGCTCGCTGGATAGCCCCCCAAACATTGCCTCAAGAGGGTGCCTCGGTCTCTCCAGTCCGGGCCAAGATCATCTCTCTTTGTGGCCAGCCATATCATTGGAATCCATGAATCGCTCTTAGTCTGACCCTCCCCTGCACTCTTCACTATCTTATCTTTTTCTAAGTAATGACGTTGTGCTGGTTAGGGGTTACTCTGCTGAAAGAGTTTTTCAATACATTGCTGAAAAAGGCTGAAAACTACTATTTCACTAGACTGTATCTCTGCAGTATAATTTATAGTCATGGGTGACTATACTTTAATTTGACAATGCATAACGTTAGGATGCATCTTTTTTGCATCAAATTGTTGACAGAACAATTATAGTTGAATGGTGAAGATGGAAAGCACTGATGACCATGAATTTATTCTCAAGAAAACTCCACTTTGTTGTGCAACAGTAGGTTTAGTCTAGCTAAAAGCAACTATTAATAAATATAATTATTATTTATAAAAAAAATTAACAAAGTAAGAATATAATTTTTTCAGTCAGACTAACAAATCAGATCACCACTGTTGGGCAACAGTGATTGGTTTAACTATTAGCAACTATTAATATTTATCATTAACATTTATTATTAAAAGTTTTAGTCTGACTAATGATTCCTTATCAGGTGTTCCCTGATTTGTTAAACAACTCTCAAACTGTCTGGGATTGTCCTGTGAATACCAGCCCAATGTGTATTATAGAACAATAAATGAGGGGTTTCGGGCACTAGTGTTCTTTAAAAGCAAGCTCTGAACACATAAATCTTGAAAATAGGTTACTGCTGTGTATTCTGGGATTCCGAGTCTTTTACCAGTGTTACTTCAGTGGTTGTTCCCTATCCTTGGCTGGGCCTAACAACTTACTATGGTTAGCACATTTTTATTTTGTACTCAAATTTTAAAGATCCCACAACAACTTTACTTACTAACCTTGAACAGCCTTGAAAAAGTCTCAAGATTTTCTAAATTCTTAGTACTTTGCAAAGTTAATTTCAGCTTCACTATTTAACTGTGTATATTTCTTTTTTTTTGCTCTTCGTTGCATATATTTTTACTGATTGCTATTTATTGTTAGATTTAGCTTTGTCTGTTATACTTAGTTTTCTTTTTACTTAAGTATTAGGCTTCCTAACCAGGACCTGAGTCTGAATTTTGTACCTTAACATGTAAATGTGAGCTGGTATGACAATAAAAATCCTTGAATCCTTAAAAGTAAATGTTTGTTATTGAAGAAGTTGAGCAATAATAAATAATTAAGAGTAAGCTGTATGTGTGAATAATATGTGTGAATAATAAATAATTAAAAGAGTAAGCTGTATGTGTGAAGTAATGAAGTGTTTCTTTTCTTTCTTCTGTTTGTATGTTTTTTACTTTTTATGTATTACAAGTTGAAATGTTTTGGATGCAGTTTTTCTTCAACTGATAAAATTGTATAGAAAACCTAAAAGAGAGCTCAATAAACAACTCATTCCTTTTTTTATTAAATGAAAGAAAGACATTTGTATTGCAGAAAATGGTGGAAATTATTGTGGAAATGTAGAAATACTTAGCTATTTTAAAAGGTGAGCCTACCTTACTCCATACACCTGGTATACAAACATTGTCGTTCTACTTCACTGTGAGCTTTGCCAAAGTTTAACTTATTATGTAGGGTAGGAACGGCAATTGTTAGTGCATGGAAATAAATATTACATCACTCTTTGGTACAAAGACTCTTTGTGTTCACAAAGATTTGCCTGTGTTCGTCAGGCAAATCTTTGCCTCATCTGATATTGTTATTAAATACTCAAGGTGTTGAGCTGTTTACTTTACAAACAGTGAAAATTACAGTATTTTACATTGTCAAAGAAACATATGAGGTGATAGAAGACACCACATCCGAGGCTCTCTTGTCAGACCACACCGTCGCTATTAAGCACTTTGACGCATTTGAGAAGGGCTTTCTACCGAGCTAATTCAATTGGCTAGATTGATTAGCAGTTAAAAGCCTTTCTTCCTCTGGGCAGAGGAATCTGTTCCCAGTGCTACCCAGTGGGCTACCTTGAGCTGGGCCAGCCTGCCAGATCAGTTGGTGCCAGGTCTACTTCCTGTGTAGGATTTCACTGGGCACGATCAATACTCCTAGACAGTTAATTGGATGAAGACTGACACTCACATTTCTCCTCTCCCCACTTTATGGTCCATTCAGTAGGAGCTGAATATGGGTTTGTACATGAGTGTCCTGTCGCTTTACAGCACATAATATAACTGCAGAGGTTATGGTAATGCAGTTTGGAAATGGGCTGCATTATTTCTTTTATAAAGGTCGATTAAGTGATGAAGAGTAATCCAACATGTTTTCCTCCTAGTACTGACCTAAATGCTTAAATGTCATACCTGAAGTGGCAGCACACACATGTATTCAGATGACTCTTTATGGCACTTAAATTGTAATCCTGCACACATTTTTTTAACCTTTGTTTCCCTCTCTTTTTGTCTTCCCTGTTTGTTATGAGTAGAATGACCAAGTATGATGTAAAGAACTACTTAGAGAAGATCTATAATGTTCCTGTTGGAGTGATCCGCACCAGGATACAATTTGGTGAGTTTGCCTAAATATTTGCACAAGGACTTACAGAATGTTTTTACATACCTGGAAACATTTGACATAAAATATCAAAATTGTCTTCTAGGCATGGGCTGTTTACCAACCTGTTACTTCTGGAAAGAATTAAAAAAAATATTGTTCTACCCAGTAAGCAATGCAGAACTGCTTCTAAATTATTGTTACCTCAATAAATAACCAAATGTGTATTTTCTTTTTTTAACAACTGTACAATTATTAAAAAAAAAACCCAACAGGATGCAAAAAACACGTTTCCAATGCTGGATTTTACTAAAATACGCTGCTAGCAAAGGGAACATCTGGGTCACTGAGTTTAATTGTAGGACATTAAGTCTGGCATTAGTGGCTAGACCAATTGTAAATAAGGAAGGCACACCATATCAGTCAAATTTCAGGCCCATATAGTGGCTTTAGTAAAAACTATGCTGGGCAAGTGACTTTTAGCAGAATTTAAGATAGGTTCTGAAGCATTTTCACGCAGGCAGAAGGACTTTTTACTTGAGGAATACAGCTCCGACAGAAGAAGGGTTCCTATTGCAAGCAATTCTGCCTTATATGTTTGAGCTGGAATATGACTCCTATGATCAAACACGTAACATGGTTGTAAAGGCTGAAACAAGCGATGACTAGGATGATGATCATTAACATAAACTGCTTATATTCCTTTTTTTCTTTTTTCAGGATGTGGAATTAATGGGCTTTATTCACAACAGTCCGACAAGAAATGGGCAAACAAGACGTGTGTACAGTGCAGCCTTCAGTGAAAGTTCGGCAAAATATCCCAATTCACATTCTTCTTTGATGTCAATCAGTTCCAACCATTAGACATCTTTTGTCTGGAGAAAAAGTTCTGGACTTGTTGATATAAACTTTTGAGTTAAGGATAAATAAATAAACAGCGTCCCGAAATTCCTTAAATGTAATTTAATTAAACCTGCTTTTCTCAAATCTTTGCCAGAAAAGTGACATTTAAGTATGTGTAAATCAGCTAGTGTTAAATTTTGTTTACCTTTTTTTTCCTGGTCAAGCATACTTTTATTTTAACCTTTTTTATTTTACATTTCTCTTTAAAAAATGTTTAATCTACTTTAGATAATTATTTCTGATTAAAATGTGCAGAGTTTACAGAAAGAGCATTTTTGGAAGCGTGAAGTCTAATTGATTCTGTTTAAAAGGCAGTTAGCAGTGATTAGCAGTTTCGTCGTATGTGCACGATATTCAGTTAAAATGCAGCTACGGGAGTGTTGAAGCGGCCAGTTGCGGTATTGGTTCACATGCCTGGTTCTCCTTTCTCTGAACACACACACAGCTGCTTATCTGACAATCTGCTGTTGCAGCACTCTGGCCTCCAGCTGTTCCAGAACACACCATGCTTCCCCGAACGTGCACATACCATTCACAGTCTACCTAACTTCAGAATCCTCCATTAGAAGCTTCAATTATCCCTTGCCAAAATTTTTTATGCAACCAAGATTAGTGATGTTTGGTTGATTTACTAATGCTTGCTACATTTTTTAAAGGAAAAAAAATGTGGTTAAGGTTTTTACAGACTAATTTGGTTGCTCCATACAAGTTAATGGCAAAACTGAGAGCCAATACCTTTTGTTTGCTTTAAAGTGTAGAAGTACTGTTGGCTTTCTTTTTTGTTCAGTGTCTACCTGTGCAGGAGGTAGAGATTGGTCAGTGAAGCCAGTCTCTACCTCCTGGAAGAGAGACCAAGAAGGTACCATGGGGAGAGAGGCGCCTAGCCTATAGAGTGGAGAAGCAATTAACACTGTTTATTAGGATTGTGTCAGAGGCTACAGGAGGAAAGAATGCTCATTGGTTTAGCGAGTTCAAGGGAAGCTGTGAGTCTCCGAGGGATGGAGTAGGATGAAGAACAAAGGGCAGCTGAAGACCCCTGGTTTTCCAGAGGTGCGTCAGCGAAGGTATCCCTGTCTGCGTCAGGGGTTCCACTCCATTGGCAGTGTAAAGACGGGAATAGACCAAAAAGAGTGAGGGGTGCAAGCAACCCTTTCTTCCCTCTTGTGCTTCAGGGGTATTTTGGAAGGAGTTACCATGGCTACCTCTCCAGTCTGGGATTTGTAACGTGATAGTTGGTTGCCAGACCGCAATCTCAAAGTGGGAGAAATTGTGCTTGCGTTTGCGAGTGTTCTGTGAAAGCTCTGTCTTGTGTGTCTTTCTGTGTTGGGAAAACGCGTCATGAGGCGAAAGGCACTGCTTTGTGTATTCAAGGTGTGCAGTTGTGTTTGTGTCATATTGTTTCTTTTTTACTTGTCAGGTTCTTACCTTACTTACAAAGGTTGTAGTATTTACCTGTGGTTTTTCTCAGCAACCTGAACACGTTCACGAGTGTGAAGACACACTTGTGTACGTGGCACATACACTTAGTTACCTCTGTGTCCTACCCACACAGGGGCCTCCATTTAGCATGGTGGTGTGGAGGGGGTGTTTTACAACCCTGCTTAGGGCTTTCCCTGAGCTGTGTGCTGCCTAGCTAGTGATTACTAGACACACACACACACACACTTATGTACAAATGAGTCATTAGAGGGGAATGTTTCCCTTGTTTTTCATGTTGTAAACCGTTGCCATGACAATGGCAGTTACTCCATGGGCCTGTGGACTTGACCACCAGGGTCTTATTGATATTAGTATCTCAAGCAGAGAGGTCTATTTGATGCTTTGCCATTGTCCTTCACTGACGGTACTTTTTGTCATAAAGTAGAAATTCATACCTGTCTGAAGGCCCTTGAAGTTAAAGGAATAAACTGATCTCACAATGTACACATTTGCCACGCTCAGCATGTCCCCTGTTTTGCAGACTTGGAGATATATGACAGGTGAGACAAAAGAGATTGTCATTGTTATCTGGAGCTGATAAAGAGTGCAACTGTGCTCCACTGTCAGTGGGATGGAACATTATCAAGCATTAACTCCAGCGATGGAAATAATTGCTTTCCTTTGAAGAGGTGAAAATCTTATTTTCACTGTATGGTAAAATAGATATAACAATATCCCATACATTTGCCATACATTCTTTAGTGTTCTATGAAATATGTTTTGTTTTTTTCCAAATTGTTCTATTTTTTTTACCTTATGTTACCTTTTTTGTTTTTCCCAGATTCCATGCTTTCCAAATTAAACACATCTATTAAGTTTTTTTAATCATGCGGTTAATAAATACAATTTCAACAGTTAAATTGTAAATCAAACCGAATAATTCAATGTTTGCAAAGCCAAGGTCAAGCAGTATTTTGGTCATTTAAACGAGTAGCACTCATTGTTGGGAATGTAAGGATGTGAGCTTAAAATTAGGTGTCAATCAGCTTGGGAATTTGTTCTACCTAAGTCACTCATTCATGATGTTAACGTTTTTTTTTTATATATATTTTGGTCCTCCCAAAACACTTAACCTAAAACAAGCAAAGCACTGTTTGTTTTCTAAAGACATATGGCAAAAGGTTTTCAGCAAATGCGCATGTTGCCCTGCTCAGGATCTTTGATGAGGAAGGAGTTTAAAGAAATGGCAGACTAATGCTAGCTGTCCTCCTCTCTGTTTTAATAAGTTGACTTGAGGATTTTGCTTGCCACCAGCTGTTCCCTTGCGGCCAAAACGTACAAGCATAGGTTTTCTCCTGCTTTCTAAACTTAGAGCTTTGAACTTCACCTTTTGTAATGTTAAAGCAGCAGCATGCTGCTACTCTCAACTTTCTCCCTGAGCTGTCAGTCTGAAGCAGAGATGAGCTCCGCCTCCGTCTGACAGAGTTACATGAAACAGACTGATCATTTCATACATTTACCTGCATTTGGCCTGTGGCGGGTGCTAATTTCCACCCTGGATTTACACACAAAAAAAATGTTTTTCCAGGAAAGTAACAAGAGGTAGAAAAATATTGTTGTTCAGTGGTAAACAGTAGTTGATAGATATGCACTGACTCCAGTAGTCTTGGGAATGTCCAATTTTAGATTTTGGCTATTTCCAGTTTGTCTGTAGGACCTACAATAGGCAGCATAAATAATTAAATTATTATTATTTTTAGTTGAAATAAAATTAGACTGTTCTCATAATAAAATGATTACAATAAAAATATAAAAAGAGCTTTCTCTCTCTGCATGTCTTATTTCCCCCACCCAGCACAACATGGATGTGCAGCTTTTCACAAGACAAATGTCTCTCAAATTAATCTGTAACTTTCAGCAGTTTCTGAAATGTTTGGAAATTTAGAAATTCAAAGAATGTTTTAAAGAACATTTCTTAATTTTTTTAGAGTATTATCCTTGGCCAATAATAGCTTGATTATCTTAACGAAAACATATACATTTGTATTTATCCACTGGTAAAAAAGTTATTGGTCTTAGCTTTACTTTTGCTGTTTGCCAACAGAAGTAAAACTTTTTTTCTCTTTGTTTTTCAGGGTCCAACAAGAAGAGGAATCACCTCAACCAGAAGGTTAAGCAGCCAGATTATAAAGTGGCCTACGTTCAGCTGGTGAGAATTGATGCTCTAACAGTGTGCCTTGCAAAAGTATTCATATCCCTGGAGCTTTTTTTTTCTGTTGCATTTTATCACATGAAAGGAAATCAAAATCTGACGCAAATCAAAATCAGACGTGTGCAGTGCTTTTGTATTAAGCCCCCCTCCTCCTGTTCTAATACCTTAAATAAAATCCAGTGCAACCTATTGCCTGCAATCCCTGTAAAAATACTGCTTTTCCGAGAAGGCCCCAGAGGTTTGTGTGAGATCTTTAGTGAACAAACAGCATCATGAAGACCAAAGGCATAACCCAGAGAGGTCAGGGATAAAGTTAAGAAAGCAAGATTAGTTTATAAAACAGCATTGCAAGCTTAAAACATAACTACAGACCTACCAACACACCTAAACTGACAGGCAAAGAGAGCAATATGCGATTTTAACTTTTGAAGACCTTCACACCTTCAAAGCTCAGGTGGAAGAATCTTCTCAAACCTAAAAGAATGGCAACAAGAAAGCCAAGGTTGAAAGAAAACAATAAGAACGCCCATTTACCACAAGCCATGTAAGGGGTTCGCAAATATGTGGAAAAGGTGTTCAGATATGACCAAAATGTAACATTTTGGCCGACATGCATAACTCTGTTTTGCAGAAAACTAACACCTCATGTTGCCCTGAACATACCACCCACATGTTTCACAGTAGGGGTGGTGGCAACATCCAATTGTGGGAATATTTCATCAGCAGGGACAGGGAAGATGGTTAGAGCTGATGTAAAGATGGATAGAGCTGTATTCAGGACAATCGTAGAAAAAAACCTTTTAGAGGCTGCAAAATCCTTGACACAGAGCTTCAGTTTCTCATGTTCTTGTGTGTTACAAAGTTGTAAGAGACATACCCCTCAAGATTTAGACCTGCAATTGTGCTGGAAGGCCATTCTGCAAAGCAGTGACAACTGATTTCTGTTCTACTTAGTTATTTGCTACTTTGTGTTGGTCTCCCACCTAATAGCACAATAAAATGTGTTGTTTGTGGTTAAAAAGTGACAAAAAGTTAAACATTTCCAGAAATGTGAATACTTTTCCAAGGTGCTTTGTTGACTTACACTTAGAAAGCCTTTCCAGTCAGTTTTAAGAGATGACTTCCAGTTTTGTAGGCACTGATCATGTCTGTGTTGTTGGTCTTCAACAATGTGAGAATGAGTCATGGAGCATGTTTTGTATTTGTCATGAGAAATGTAATGGCTGAAATGGCTCCCAAAATCCACGTTTCCATTCGGGTTCCAGTTTTGGGTACATGATGTTCGGTATTATCTAACTCTGGGTCTGGCAGCTGCAGTCTTCCCCCTTGGGATTATTTCAATTGTTATGGACACGGAGACAGAAATGAAAAGGAAAATAATAAGAAGCATGAAAGAGAGAGAGGTGGGGCAAAAAAGAAAAGGGGAGAGAAGGAGAAAAGAATGGAGGAAAGAAAGAAGGATGAAGAGAATACAAGATAACACCCTGCTTGCTTCTACACCTGCAGAAACGTTCATATTAACAGCTCTTTTACCAAAAAGTGCACGGTACTTATGAATGCAAGATGTATTTAGTGGTAAATGCGGCTCACTATGGAACATTTGTGTATCTGTTAACCCATCAGTTCATGAGAGGGAAACATGCACCAACCAGGCCGGGCAGCCCAACCGCTCCAGGCCAAGCACAACCCGCCAGCCGCCCCAGTGCAGGCACTACAGGTGGGGAAGAGGGTCCCCCCCCTACCCCAGAGCCCTCAATGTCTACATGCAACTTAACCTTTAGAGTTGAGCGCAGCAACAGAGGTTAGGTTAATAAAATACACTCCCTCTTGATGCCACTGAGCGCGCCCACCCCCAAGGCCCTACATGTGAATGTCATGTTATAAGTGAGAGTATCTAATTTGTTCTATAAAATTGGGGCACAGGCTGCCATTGGACCGCAGAGATGGAAAAGCCTTGTGGCACTCCAATGACGCACCCACACCCCAAGGCCCTACATGAGTGGTAGTGTAATGGAGTGGGCGGAGGGCGAAAATATATGTATTAAAATATAGAAATTAATTAGGTGCCACCACCAGTGGGATAAAGTAAATAAAACGAAAATTTTAATACTGATGTACTTACAAATAAAAAAGCCATATGATTTAGAAAGTCAAATATGATCAAGTTAAAATGGAAATAAACGACATTAGGCCTCAGTTCAGTCATGAGTTCCTATTTTATTTATTGACTGTATGTATTATTAGTTTCTTTGATTTAAATCTGAATTGTGTAGATATTAACACTATTTATACAATTGCATGTAATAAAGTAGCGATGAAGTGAAAATGATTTTTTTTTTACACTAAGTCTGCAGATTAACACACACAGGCATAGTCGAAATCAATTAAATGCACATGGACATCTAAACATTTCAATAAGATTCCTGCTCATGAAATAAATATAATGGGAAATGATTATTTTAACATTTAATTATTTTGTTTATTCATTTAAATGGGACATTTAATAATTTAATTGTGCATTTCATAATTTAATGGTATATTTAAAGTGGAACTAAGCCTGATGTAAAAGCATAACCGTGCCCACCAGACAAATTTTGAAAAGAGACACAGAGGGGCACGGCCAAATGTGGGGTCGAGCGGAGGGTGTGGTCAGGATGATAAGAGTGAGCAGAGCGACGCTGGTGTTTTGGCCTCTAATGGATCTTTTCATGTGGAGAATTTCTTTCCCCCGTCGCCACTGAAGGTTGAGTGGGGCTTTAATGAGTCCAGCGGGCCTGAGTCCAGTGATGCCTCTAGCCGGCGCTGCTGAGCCAGCAGAGGACAGAACGGGTCCGGTTTCTGAGTGGGGAAATGATGTTAGCAGCATCATTGCTAACATGGGCTGTTGTTCAAAGCATGAACAAACTTTACATTTACATGTAGATTTATATTATCTCAAGTAAAGCATATGACCGAAGGTATAAAGCATAAAACGCTATGATCAGTGCTCACAGTTCCAACTCTTGACTCGGAAGGCGGGCGTGTGTCTGAGTGAGATGGATGTATAGCCGAACGCAGGGCTGTGACATAGACCTGTACGAAGCTGTACCATTTTAACCAATGGGAAAATTAAAATGCAGTAGCCACTGTTCAACCCAAAAAGGGCCGCACTAAGACGGTTTTAGGGCAAATATTGCAGAATTAAACAAGTTTACATGAATATGTAAAAAATTGCACAGCAACATAAAGATATCACCCTTAAGGCCCAATTTATACAGTTTATCTGCAAAACAGATAAACTGGGGTTTAGTTCTACTTTAATTATGTATTAAATAAATAAAAGGTATATTTAATTATTTATTGGGACATTTAATGGTACATTTATTTATTTCATGGTATATTTATTTATTTAATTTTGTCCTTTTTGGCCCTCCGTGAAGGAGTGGATTCAGCAGCTCCTCAGTGTCTTCCACTGTTCATCATGCATCAAGCCTGAAGTATTTCCATGCTTTAAATCACTTCAGCCTTTGACAGCTTTTAGAACCTGTGTTTTGACAGTGAATCAGTCGCTTTAGCTGCCATGATTGTTTTGAAACAGTAACTCAGACAGAGCCAGTCCGTGACTGGAGCTGATCATTGCTGATGTATGCATCACACAAACATGCACAGACACACACACTGCTTCAGACTGCAGCCAGAGCTTCTATGCTTATACCGTTGGTGGCAGGAAAACAGTTGTAACTTTAAGAAAAATTAAGGAAATGAGGAAAAAAAAGATAAGTTCACTAATTAATAGATGATGACATATTATAATAGTTATCATGTCAACAGAAGCTTTAATACAGTTCCTTAATGTAATCTTAGTTACTTGAGATTATGAAAAATGTACTAAAGTAAATGAAACATTTATTTGTCATCAGACTATGAAATGAAGGCAACAAAATCTAAATGTTACTAACGTCACATCTTATCTGCTTTTTCTCTGGTTAGTGTTTTGCGTAAGAAGGATTATTTTACCAACTCCTGTCAAGTACACAGTGGGAGGCAGAGACCTCACCGCATTAACAACCAGCACTCCCTCCTTTTTTGGTTATAAATCATTTACAGTGCTGTGAAAAAGTACTTCCTCTCTTACAGATTTTTGTAAGGGGGAAAAAACACCTAAATGTTTCAGGTCATCAAACGAAGATGAAAGATGATTAAAATTCAGTTTTCAAATGAAATTATTTATTAAGAGTAAGAAAACTAACCAAACCAACTTGGATAAAGTAATTTACCCCAAACATAACTGCCTGTACCACTTCCAGCACCAACAAATGCCATCAAGCATTGGCAATACCTGGCAATGAGTCTTGTACATCGCTCTGAAGCAAATTGGCCCTCTCTTCTTCCATATATATTTTTTTAAATTAGCACATTTGAGGTTTGAGCATGGCCTGTTCAAGGTCATGCCACAACAACTTTGCCACTCCACTTTGTTTTGTTTTTTGAGCCATTCAAAGATAGACATGCTGGTGTGCTATGGATCGTTGTACCGCTGCAAACCCAAGTGTACTTGAGCTCAAGGGCTTTTTTTGGTGAAGAATGAATGCAGCCTTTTAAAATAGGCCCAATTTAGTGTCGTCAGTCCACATATTTTTTTTCTTAAGTCTTGGGGATCATCAATATTTTTGGCAAATGTGAGACGAGCCATTACTATTGGTTTTTACCTCTGAACTCTCCCACATGTTCCAATTTTGCCCAGTCTCCTTATTATTGATGAATCATGAAAACTGAGGTAAGTGGGGGCTTTTTCTTTTCTGCCCTCCTGGATGTGTATTTGTTTCACTCTTGGAGTAGTTTTGGTAGGCTGCTGGCTCCTAGGAAGTTTCACTCCTAGTTCTCACTGTACTCGTACTCGTCGTCTTCCGCTTTATCCGGGACTGGGTCGCGGGGGCAGCAGACTCAGCAGAGACACCCAGACGTCCCTCTCCCTAGACACCTCCTCCAGCTCCTCCGGGGGGAGCCCAAGGTGTTCCCAGGCCAGCCGAGAGACATAGTCCCTCCAGCATGTCCTGTTGTTCTCTGAAGTTCCAAAGCTTTAGAAATTGCTTTATAACCATTTCAGATTGATAGATGTCAGTGACTTTGTTTCCCATCTGTTCTTGCATTTCTTGTTAATGGGGCATGGCATGTTGCTTTTTGAGATAATTTAAACTGCTTAGTGTTTCTTCTTGATTCTACAGTTCTTGCATAAAGCAGGCCTGGATGTTTCTAATCAAAATTAACTCAGGCTTTTATAAAGTTTCATTTAATCATAGTCATCAATTATTTAACAAGAGAATTACATAGGGCCAGTTTGGTTTGGATATATATTTTTTCCTTAATAAATTGAATTACCAAAATCTATTAAATACATTTTGTATTTAATGACGTTATCTTTGATATTAAAATATGTTTGATCTAAAACATGTAAGAGTGGCAGGAAAGATAAAAAACTGTCATTAAATGTTTGTGAGGGGGAAACTGCTGGGGGAAGTATGTGAAATGATCAGTTATGGTCAGTTGTTTTACATATAAGCTTAATTGGGCAGTTGTTCTTGTAGAAGGTGAGTTTTAACCTGCTTTTCCTTAAATGTATACATTAAATTTACACAATCACATGTCTTTACTTTGCATCTTTCTCCTGTGTGGCTCATGCACTCTGGCTGCCCTCCTGAGTTCCCACAGGGCCTAAGGGTGTTTTTATTTGGTTACAGACACTTTGCTGTAAATATGGAGATATTATTATCATGTGGTGTAGTTCTCCTGTTTAAGTTTGTTTGCTATGCCATAAATGAATTGTACAAAAACGCTGAACCCTGTAGTAGTATATTAGTTTAGATTTCATTTTAGATCCAGCCTTCTACATTTCAGTTATTTTTGAAGCTTGTCAATCTTTTGAGATTGCTTTAACATATGAGAAACAAAGGGCCTTTGTTTGGTGATATTGTTTTCATCTTGCTGAGATGAATTGGATGTGGTGTAGACGCTTGTTTACGGCTTTCCGCCGTCTCTTCGCCGTCTCACCTTGGAGCCATCAATCATCAAAGGATAAATAATGAAAACTGTCTAAAAATGACAGTTTGAAAGACGATACATAATTGAACTGATAATGAATCTTTTAAGAGAAGACTTCCTCTTGTTTGACAATAAGGAAGTGGCTTGTGATTTTTTTTTTTCCCAGTGGGGCCAGAAAATGATAGGTTTGAGGATGTTGAACACCTGAGACATGTTCCATCATTCAGGTTGTGATGTTTTTCCTCTAGCTCCTTGCCTAAACTCTCTGGTCTGGCTAAAACTCTGTTCAGGTTTCTTCAGTCATGCTCATTTAGGGATGAACAACAGGCAGGCATGCTGAGATGCAAACTCTTTTTGCATAAAATGGCTTGATACAAAACCAAATATCCGGCCTATTTCTCTGGCAGGTTTTCAGAAAAACATGTTCCCTCAACTCCGTTTCCTACCACACACTCTTCTAGGTCCACTCACACATACATAGCCCAACAAAAACCCTCCCTTCTTTTGCAGCGGTTGGGAGAAAACAAGATTGTTCCTAATTGACTCCACATGTCTTAGAGTGTTCTGTGGGTAGATGCTCGCACCGCAGTCCCCCCTGTTCAACCCTCATCCTTCCCGCTCCCCCTTTCTCTTCCCCTTTTCCCTCCATCTGCTAGTGTTGCAGCAGTAATAGATTTGTGCACTTTCTCTTGCTCCATGCTCTTGGGTTGTGGTTGAGGGGAGGCCTCCTGTTAGCGGGGTTCCGTGACGGCCATTTTCCTTAGGCGAAGGGGGGACCCCAGTATTGGGGAAGAGATAGCATCTGCATGTGTGAAATTTGCACTGTGTGTGGGAAAGTGTGTATATATGAGTGTGAGGGGCTGAGAGGGGTAACCAGGGGTGGTGTCTAAGGCCATGATGAAGTTATGCCAGAACAGGGAGGTCCAGCGATGGGGCAAAGCATTCGGGCGGAGGAGAAGGAAGCTGAATAGAAGAGAAAGGCTGGTGTTGGGGTGACAAAAACAGCAGCAGAAAGTGAAAAAGCTTGAGCCTGTCGCCATAGCTTTTAGGCCTCACTGTCTTTTAGGACTGGGGTATTTAAACTTGGACTACTTTTATCTAACCCTGTGCCCAGAGTAAAACCTGGTTCAGATTTTCGCACCCAACTCGTATTGTTCAATCTGTTTGATGCTGTAAAGAGTGGATGCTGGAAAATTTGATCCTGGATGGCACTTTTTGACCTCTGTTGTAGACATTACTTCATGTAGAGTTGGTGTAATTAGATTTGTCTGGTTCACGGTGCATTTGAATAGCAAAGTTGTCATCAGGTTTTTTAACAAGCTCTGAAATGAATTAAAAAATTGCACATTTATCAGAAAATCCTGCGTAGAGCTCGTGCAGCAAAGCCTTTTTCAAAATTGAACCGCTAGTTTGAGACGTTTTTTGCAATGATGCATTGTTTATTACCCTGTGGTTGGCCTTTAGGAAATTATCTCGGCCAATCGCACATCTAGCTTGTGCTTTGCCATAATTTTAAGTAATAGTTTTTGCCACAGTTTAATCCTATTCGTTCGATGGAAAACTTTGAAAATTGTGTACACTTTTTATGTTTTCTGTAATTTTTTTAGGTTATATCATTGTCAGAGATTTAGAACTGACCCCTTCCTGCTTGGATTGAGAAGATTATAATGCGTTTTTTTTAGGAGACTGTGTCATTTTTCCTTTTGAGTGGCTGCTCATTTAAACACGAGCTTCACCGGCCGGGAAGAGCTGCAGCACTTCAGTGGGTAGAGTGCTCAAAGTGCAAGTTGAAAGCTACTGAAGCGGAATGCCGAGAGTGTATGAATGGAACATGTGACTATACCCATCATTTCATTGTAATGTTACACTGCTGAAAAAGTCAGCGGAGCTGGTTTCAAACTTTCTGGAGAATGTGCAGAGATTTATGCCCATTTTTTCTCTCCAGTTCCGATTCATGTATTCACTTTGCAGTGGGAATTCCTTTGCTGTCGATGCATTTACACAACAGCGCTTTTGGGTGGCTTTTAGGTAGAATACACACAAGGCATGGCATCATGCAAGAAAGATCTTCATCTTCACACTCATGGAAAATAAGGTTACAGCTGCCAAAACAATGTTTTGCATGTCACACACATCACACTCCTCATTAAGCAAATAGTACTTTTTCTTACTCTTATCTCTTTTACAGTCATTTGCAATTAATCAGAATATGCATTCTGATGTTGACCTTTGACAGATGAAAAGTACCTTTTGAAACAATAACAACCTTTAAGCTGGTATTAAACATACCTTTCATTAAGCCCATATTTTTGTATTAAAAATATATATATATTTTTTTTATCTGAAGTAATATTCCAATCTTAAATGTCAAGATTTCATTTTCTGTAAGCAGAAAACCTTCAGTCTGCGTGCAATTAATCTATATAATGTGGTTCACTTATTGAATTAAGTTACTGAAATAAATTAACATTTCAATAATATATAATAATTTATTGTATTGGTTTGCACTTCACTGTTACTACAATGAATATGCAGAAATGGCCAAAAGAAGGGCTCAGACAATACCTTTATTTCCACCAAAGTGGTTCAAATGCTTTTGTACTCATGCTCAAATGCTAGTTCACAGTTTGTGCAAATTATTGCATTTATTTTGTTTTTGTATTGTGATGGCCTTATTTAAATCCAAAGCCAATGCTTGTGTAGCTTTCTGAGATCAAGAGAGAATAAAAACAAATTCACTAACTACATTTTTTAAGTGTAGAGCATTCATTTAAAATTGCCACTATCCAATTTAATTTATTATTGGAATCTTCAACTGTTATTTATTAACATCATAAAGTGTTTTGAAGGGCTCTAAGTGACTTTGCTGCCTCACTACTTCCTGACATTGCACCTCTATGTCAGTAACAGATGTTACATTTTTCTCCCAGTTCTAACACCTCATACAAAAAGATGCACAGTGTGTACAAAGACCAATGGCAAACAACTTATTTTTGTCCCCACAAAGCTCTGTAAATGACGACATCAAAACTACAAAGTTCAAAGTCAAAGTATCCATCGCCCATTTCAATATTTCAGTCCTTTTTATGAAGTATTTGAAATGAAAGTCACTTTGGTGACATTTTTAATTTGGGAAGGTAGTAAATGCTTTGAAGGTTTACCTATGTTGCAGCCTCTTTGCACAAAATAAAAATTGCTTTACACTTTTTTGCAACCCTCAAAGCTTTGTTTCAAACACACCTTCATAGATGTTTTATTGCTGCAATGAACATAAAACACATCCTTCACCTTTTCTTTCTTCTCAAAAAAGTTATATAGCTTCCTTTACTTAAAAGTAAAGAGTTAACATTTAAAATGCATCTAAACATTGCTTCAGTTAGACTTCATTATAGTAACTGTCAGTTAAGGACATTTTTATCTCAGTCATAATTTAGACTTGCAAGAATTACACAAACAAAGCTGACCAGTACTTGAGAAAGCTTAATCTTCCTTGACTATTGTCTTTGTCCCTCTAGGTAATAAACAAGCCCATAAATATTTACAGTTTATTAATTCTTATATTGTGTTGCTTGACAGAGCAGCTGGTTTGGTTTTGCTATGACAACAGTTTTTTTTAATTCTGGTTTGTAATGACACCGTGCCCTAGGAACATTTGCCATTTGTTCATGAAGTAATTGTTTTCATTAAAGTCCTTATAGGTGGAGATTCGCAAATCAATTGGCAGGTGAATGGAGCAGTCAACTTTTCAGCTGTACAGCTTTGGCTGATTCTGGTTAATGATCGCACCAAAGCTAAACAGCAAGGTTATGCAATGTTTAGCACAACTTTAATGCAGACGTTTTTACTGAGTGAAAAAAGACCAAGATGTACTTTATTATTTCAGTAGGAGACCAAACACCAAAGGTGTAAGAGATTACCAATATAAAGCTAACTTCTTTGGAAGCATATCTGTTTTTTTTTTTTTTTTTTTTACAGGATGTTAGTTAAACAGGGTTTTCACATTATATCCCAGCTTAATCACACATCTTGTATTTCAAAAATGTCCTTATTTATTAAAGAAACATTAGGCCACAATAGTCTGTTTTAATTACTTACATCCCAACAACCCTAAATATGCATAAGCTACATAAATGTACCCTTAAATGTAATAAGGGTGTAGTTTCTTTTTGCCATGACTACAACTAATGACCGTTCACAGCAGGAAGACTTGTTAAATTTCACAGTATAGTTACAATAAAATGAATGAATGATTTAACAATGTAGCAAGTCTAACAGTAAATCAGAGCTTCTTTGGCACTCTGTGACAAAGTCACAGTTTGTTTTAAATACAGGGCTTTTTGAAAAAAAAATAGATTTGCGATATAGTTATGTTTTGAGGTGTGCAGAAAGGAATAATGTACATATAAATTTTAAGGAGCTCATTATTTGTTGCAATATACTTTAACTTTAATCTATCAGCCCGGTACTCTGTGGAAATAATTTCTTTAAAGACCATTAGGATATTTGTAGATTTCTAGTGACACAGAGAATGAAAAATTCTCCAGATTAGGGTAGAAAATATTTTTAATTTTTTTATTTTTTTACCTTAAACATTTTATTATGATCAGTCGGCTTTTAATACAACCAGAAATAAGAAGAAATGCGCAGTATAGTCGTGGTGAATGAAAACTGTGGACCTTTGCTTTCATGTTGAACCTCAAACTGGCAACTTTACTATGAAGTTATGATCATGTACTATGGTGTTGCTCTAGTGCAGCTGAAGTACAGGTTTCGCATTTTCGGAAAAATATAATCTTTTGCTTCAAGATGAATGCGATGACGATTGCAACTGTCATAACTTTTCGAGCTGTATGTTAGGCAATGCACACTGCCCAAAACTATGGTCACCCTTCTAAAGTTCGCTCATTATTTAACATTTTAAAGGGGTAGAAGTTGTAGAATATAGACACGCATTCAGAGACATTTAACCACAGCTGGGATACTTTAAATTATAATTTTCTTAATATGGCTCTGAAGCTGTTGTAATTGTATAGTTTATCATACAGTGAATTACATGTTCAGACTAGAGCTTCGTTAAAGGAGGTAGAAGTACGTCATGACTGATTTTAAAATTTTACAGTAAAGCACTGGGCATCTCATGCAGACAAGATTTCTTGCTCAGAATTTTGAAAGCAGTGGAAATTAGAAAAGGATTTTAAATGTCATTGAAATAGTTTTTCTATGTCTTCAGTTAAATTTTTAAGATGGTCAGCATATTTTCTTAAGGATGTCTTGGAACCCCTCCCTCAGTGAAGCCGCAGAGAAAGGAAAGGACGACATCTGGTTTGGGAACCTGAGGGTATCATCTTTGCTTTTTGCAGATGATGTGATTCTGTTGGCATCTTAAACTTATGACCTTAAGCATGCACTAAAGGGGTTTGCAGGGGAGTGTGACGCGATCAGGATGAGAGTAAGCTCTTATAAGTCTGATGTCATGGTTCTCAATCGGAAAAGCGGTGGACTGCACACTCCCTTGAGGGTCAGTTTCTGCCTCGACTGAGGGTGTTCAAGTATCTTGGCGTCTTTTTAATGAGTCATTGTAGAGAAGTAGGAGATGGATAGGCTGTGTCATTGGGAAGAAAGAGCTGGGCAAAAAAGTGAAGTGAAGCTCCTGATTTACTGGTCTCTCTATGGTCCCTGCCTATGGTCATGAGATATAGATCATTACCAAAAGAATGAAGAAGATTCTGGCTGAAACGAGCTTCCTCTTTCAGGGATGCGTTGAGGGAATCTGTTGTCTGGAGCCACCGCTCCTCTGCATCAAAAGGACTGAGCTTAGCTCGATCATCTTATGAGGAATGGCTCCTGAGCACTTCACTTTGGAGGTTTTCGGGGGTACGTCCCACTGGAGGGAGACCCACGAAGCAGAGCTGAAACTTGCTTGAGGAAACTATATATTTGTTCTCTGCTTGGGACCCCTCCAGGATGAGGTAGAGGGATGTCCGGGGTTTCCATCCCACATCTGCTATCTCCACAGCCTAATCTCAGACAGATGACTAATGAATGTTTTTTTTAAGTTTCACCTTAGAGTTTTTGACATTTTTCTCCTTTTATAAGTAAGTTATGAATAATACAAGCCTATCAAACATGATCTTTTTGTGTGCATGTTGGACAAATTCTCATAATAGAGTGAAGGTTTTCTTTTTAGGAGCAGGTTACCGACAGACCCTCTGCTCATACTTTCTCTGTTCCCTGAAACAATATTTTTCACCAACAACCACTCATTAGTCTGTTTTTGTCCCATAACTTGCTTCCAGTCATGGTCCAGGTTTAAGTAAGACTTGTTTTAAATACAAACAGACAGCTATAAAAAAAAAAAAAACAAATTTAGAGACAGGGAAGCAAACATGGAGGAGTTGTGACACAGCTGAAATGGGAGAAGTAGGGGGAGGAAACAGCTGTATTCTGAGTGACTATGATGGTAAGACCAAGTCATGTTAGCCTGACACTAGATGGCAACGTTTTGCTGTAGTGTCCTTTACAGGCCTTCGTTTGTCTCCTATCTGTTATTGCCTTTGTGTTGCTTAATAATCAGGAAGATTGGTGTGTATATTCAGCTAGGCTGAATAAGGGTGGTGATAGAGGGGCACACAACAGATTTTAACCCCCTGAGACCCCAACAACCTTCCGCCCCTCCCGTTTTAGCTCTGAGGGAAGCCTTCTGCTCTATGAAGCTGGAGGTGCTGAAGCGGGCCTGAGCGGGAAATCTTGCTTATCTGTGTGGAATTTTATTATTTTCAAGTATTTGGATCGCGATCGCTCCTGTTCTCTCTAGCCTCTTTCCCTTTTCACCTTGTCACGCAAACCCAGGCTCTCCTCATACAGGCCTGCCTGTCTGCCGCTGAACTTCCTTCCCTTTCCTGTGCTGCCTCACCCTTGCTTATCACACCAATTAACATTTTTAACGTCTGCCACTTTTCTGTCATTGCTCCCCTCTCATTTTTCAACTATTACTCAGGGCTGTAGGATTTATCTTCGGAATTTTTTTATTTAAATTATACCTCAAGTTGTTTTTACTCCCAAGTTTCTTCTGTGTGACCGGCTGCTTTTCAGATGATATAACATTAGATTTTTCTGTGCTTAAACATTGCAAAATAGCTTTTAAGTAAATATCTTTTATGTGTTGTAATATTTATTAAGATTTGAAGATGCATCAGTCAAGAAATGAATTAAAATATCTATTTGCATATCCACAAGTCTCAATTTCTGTTTACAATAAAAGGCAAATTTGTGTTTACAATAGCTTGATATGAAAAAATCATGTAATTTAAAGACTTACTGTACATTATCTGCAGTGTTTCAAGCAAAGTTCAAACATTTAAGTTCATCATTACTGTAATATCTACATCTACAAAGATCGTTTTTTTTTCAAAAAAGATCCAGATATTATATTTAGCATGCTATAACTGGTTTGGTGCATTACAGATTTACAAATTCAGATAGTTTTAGATTTACATGATTTAGATTCAGATATATTAATTTTTGTAATATTGAAATGGGTTTATTTAGACAAAGAATTTTCAGGCATTATTTAAGTCATTAACTGAGTTAGGTGGCTGCTTTTTCGTGATTTAATCAGTTTTGTATGAGCTTGGTCATCTGCAGAGATGCACCAATTAATCAGCCAGATATCAAAATCTGCCAATTTTCCCTTTATTGGGTCTGATGGGTAATCGGTAGGCTAAGTAATGAAAAACGTTTTTTCTTATTCACTAAATGCAGCAGAACTAAGAATTCCCACCATTTTCACTCTATTAACGAATCAAACAATAATTAATATTTTAATGCACTACATGGGTATAATTTTCTTAATTTTCTGTTTGTTTTCAAACTGCTGCCTCCATCAAAAAACATGCAGCAGTTTTTTTTTTCTCTTTTTTGTGTTCTAATCCTTAGAAAAACATCAGGATCTGTAAAAATTGGCATTGGCACGTCAGACTTCAAATAAAACTGAAATCGGTATTGGTTAATCAGTTCATTTCTTGTTATTTGCTTTCTCTAAAGCACAGGACTGTGGTAAAACATCCCACTTGGCAGTGATTAGCACCAGCTGGAAGAAATATCTTTATTGTATCATGTTCTTTAGTGGTAATTTTATGTGTATTTACTGCCCCTGCTATGTGTGGTAGGTTGGTTTTGTTAGTATGTGTTTTTGTAAGGTGGGGTTTGGATTTGGGGGCATTTTTGATAATAAAAATAAGATCACATAATATTTGAGCAACAATTTTTTTTAAACAAATGTTGGCAGGAAGTCTATTTGTTTTAGGGAAAGCAAAGCAAATCTGGCTGTTATGAATTTAATTTAAATACAATATACAGGAGTGAAAAAACAAAGACAGATGCACCAATCAGCCAGAGATCAGAATCGGCCAATTTTCCCTTGACCAGCTCTAATAAGTGATCTACGGGTTTAAATATAAAAAAAATTTGAAACCCCCTTTTTTTTTGTTTGATTTCAAGTCCAACCAACAGGATGTACTTTGATGCACTGGTTTTAAGTTTAGTAAACAATCAGATAAATGTTCATGCTGTGATGCAAAAATGAGGATAATTTTGTAATTCTTTAATTTCTGCTGGCTTTAAAACCAAAGCTTTAGCCAAGGATAGATTGACTGGTGCCGCTCTTCAAAAAAATAACTTATCTACCTCTAACAAACAAAGAGTGATTTACATCTTCTGTTCAAGTTGAGTGACCAAAAAAGCACAAAGCTTAAGATGATTGGGTCAAAAGTAGCATTCTAAGTGTTTAGTTCTTTTATAAAATGTTAGTAGATGGCAATGAATTGACACTTCTAGGCAATGATCAGTAGTCTCACATGCTGTAAAACTTTATACTGCCTGATATTATAGCTGGGATGATAGAAGAACAGGTGGTGGGGCCAGCAGAAGGGCTGTGAGGAGCTCTGTGGGACTACCAATGAGGATGCTCTTAGACTGAGAAAAATTAATCTGATCAAACAGCAAGCAAAATGTGATCAGTTAAAAAAGTAATTATATACACTTGTCTTGCATTGCAGCTTTACCTTAAAGGTATTTGTTAGTATTGGAGGTTCGGAAGCTGATGGAAGGAAGGAATGGGCCGATGCGCTCACTGTTGGTGGTGAAGCCAGTAAAACGACAAACTTTTGATGCTGTTCAAACATCGCTCAATGCTTCTTTAAATTAGAAAATTTTCTTCTATGTAAAATTTTGTGTTTATGTGGCTTGTTAAGTGTATGTGTGTAGGTTTCATAAGAGCTTGGTGGGGAGAGAACATGAATTATGGAGAACAGAGCAGGATCTTACATGCAGATCTTTTTTTTTTAATGGTGGAGGCTCTTTACAGTAGATTAATTCCAAATCGACTCATCACCATATGAAAAACTGATGCAGGTATTACTCTTAGCAGAAGAGTATAGAAATGCAGAACAAATTAACTGCACTTTTATGTTTTCAATCAGGAACATTTTCAGTATTTCTGCGATTTGACTGTCTCGACTATCTGTCTTCTCCACCTTTCTTTTTCTTTTTTTTGTTTGATTCCCAGTTTATCTGTATTTGCAGCATCTTCCATCGTCACCGTCATTTCCTACCACATTTCCTCTGGTTTCCCCTTATTTAGATAGCACACATTCACAGACCAACACACATACAAACCTGCACACTTCTAACCTTTTCTTGATTACCCCCTGACCTCTAGACCTCTGGACACAGCTCCCACTTTGATCAGCCAGTCATCCTACGGCGCCACCCATGTTCTCCGAGGGGGTGCCACCAGCCTGATAAATCCTCTGATAGACCCCATTGATGCATTTCCTGTTTTGGTGTTCTTCGTTTTTTATTTTCTCCACCAGCTGGTCCCAGCATTCCTGTCAGTGTCAGGGAGGGGGCAGGGGCGTTGCTTGGATGTTTATGTTCAGCTGCAAAGTAGGAGTGAGTCTGTGAGGGTCTGATAGATTGGGTGTGTGTGTGTGTGTGTGTTTGGTAGCCTGGATGTTTGGGTCTGAAGATGAGACAGGGGTGGGGTTAGTGGAGGGGATGCTTGAAATTGAGGGGGAGGGTATGTAAGGGGTTGTTTACGTAAAAGAAATGGGGTACATTGTGGGGGTTGTGGGGTGAATGACATACATGAGGGGGGATAATGGTAGCGAACAGATGTTTGTGTATATGTTTGTGTCTATAATGGGAAGTAACAGGAAAAATAAGGTTTAGGTATGATATGGCCTTAAGCTTTAATTACTAGATGGGAATCACAGAAGTTGATGTGGTCCTCGTTGCACATTTGTTGTTGGTCATTATTGTTAATGTGGACAGATTTACTAATGTTATTATTGGCTACTGTTGTTGTTCTCCTATAAGTGTACAATTCAAGACCAGATGGATAGGAATGTCTTTGTGGGTGGCTGGGTGTGTATTTAGATGGTGATGATCTTTTCCTCAAAGCTCTGTTACCAGGGTCCGATGTCTCCAGTAGCAGGCTGGAAGCAGACATGCCCAGACATGAAAACTATCATGCATACGCACACACACACATTTATTCACCCTCTCCTACTGTTTGTCTCTGGGCAGAAGTTTGTGTCTGTGCACCACCGTAAGATGTGCGCTGTACGTCAAGAGGGTTTCTGCGATAGATCATAAAGTATTTTCAGCTGAACACCAGAGGCGGTGTTTACCCATCTTTCCACCTCCTGGTCTTCTTTCAAGTAATCTTGTACACATTAGTGCTAGAATCTTATCATCCCTTACAATTAGATAAAACTGAAACAAATGTTTCTGCTTCATGACGTCATGATATAAAGGCTTGTGCAATATGTGGTAAAAAAGAAATGAAATTTACTGCTCACCACATGTTTTACTGGAAATGTATAGTAGTTTGGATTTTTTGGCTTTACCTTGTTTGAAAAGACACAATGTAAAGCCAAAATATAAGAATCTCAATAAACTGAACTGTAGATGCGAATTTCTTTTTTATTTAAAAAAGCCTGATTGTATTACTAAAATATAAATCCCCAAATTAAGGTGGGGGAACTCGGGAAGAAATTTAAAAAAAAAATTTCATGATTTCTGCTGCTAATGAAAGAGTTTCTCCCGGGCAATAAAACAAATCCCACTACTTTGCAAGGGGGGGATAGTAAATCCCCACACTTTTTTTATCTACTATTTTTTATCCCTAGGAAAGTTTGGGATAATGCTTTTCTTCCCAGTCCCAAAAATCCCAAGGCCAGAAATGATATTTTTTAGGGTAAAAAATGCCCTTTGAGTAAAATAATACAAAAGTTATATGGCATCACTCAGTTTACATGGCTGTGAAGATTCTATTGCTTTTATTTAAAAAAGGAAAAACAGCGATTAGTCCTAAATTAATTTAAAATAATATTGAGGTTAGAATAATGTTAATTTTTACATTTTTGGTTGTTTTGACTTTGATGCAGGACCTAAGCAAAAATATTGGACCCGCTACATCTAGTAGTAACTGGCAAATCCTTATGCACAGTTTATATATATTAGTTTATAAGACATAAAAACTTGGATGACTTTAAATTTTCTGCTTCTAAATTCAGACAAGACAGAAGTTGTCGTCTTTGGCCCGGGAAAGTTTTTAAAAAAAAAAACCCCTTAGCCCAATCACTTAACTGATGGCTTTAAAATTTGACCTCCGATAATAAAGAAAAAAACCTTGGTGTTATTTTTGGGCCCCGGACATTCTTTAAATCCCATAAAAACGGGTTTCGGGTTTTCCTTTTTATCCCCGGAACTTTGGGCCAAAAATTTTAGAAAATCCTGCCCGGGAAATTGAGCTAAAAAATTCCCAAAGCATTTGTTATTCAAGGCGGACTATTTTTAATTTCTTTACTTCAGGAGTCCAAAAAAATGCATTTAAAGCCTTCGCTGTTTTAAAATGCGGGCAGCAAAGAGTTCGATGAAAATTTAAAAAAGGGGGGATCATTTTTTTCCCCCTACTTTAGTTTCCCCTTTCTTTGGGCCCCCCTGTTAAACCCAAAGAATAAATTTTTAAAATTCCCCCTCCTCACATAAAAAGCCCTTATAAATCTAGCTCCATAATACATAAAAAATCTAAATTTTTCCAATACTTCCTAACAGAGCACTTCGTTTCAAAATGCGGGTTTTACTGGGGGTTTCCTAGGGGTCTTAGAAGTAGAATGGGAGGCAGACCCTTTAGTTTTTCAGGTTTCCTCTCCTTTTGGAAAACCACTCCCTTTTTTGGGTCCGTGGGGGCGGACACCCGTCAAATTTTAAGGCTAGATTTAAAAAATTTTCCCTTTTTTAAATAAACCCTTATGTTGAGTGGCTTGGGTTACCCTGAGTATCTTCCTTATTTTCCTCCGTCTTCTTTCCCCATTTTGGATGGAGAAAAGGGGGGGGTCGGTTTACCCTAAACCGGCTCATTTTAAGGTTTTAGGGGGCAAAAACACCCTCCTTTTCTCCCTACCGTTGACCCCCCTTTTTTTCCAAGGGTTTTTATGGTCAATCTGCAGAGAGGGTATCCCAATCGTTTTGGTTTTTTGTAAAAAACAATGGGGCCAAGTGGGCTCTAGATGGACAAACTGTCCCACTTTTTTTAAGGGTAGGTTTTTAAAAATTTCCTTTTTTATAAAGCTTTTAGTTAGAGGGCTTAGGTTTTCCTGAGCTATTTTTGTAGTTATGCTGCTATAGGCTTTAGGCTTTTCTGGAGGGGCCTAATGACCCCCCACCCTTTCGCTACTTTCTCCCCACTACTCTCAAATTTTTCAATTTGCCGTTTTTTTTTTAGCTTTTTAAATTTGTTCCCCTCTCTTTCTTTCCTGAAGTACACCTGGCCCGACTCTTGGGCTACCTTTGGGCACCTTTTTTGGAGAGGGGAGTCCTCCGGGGTTCTGCTGGCAACAACTTGGTGCTCGCCCTCGCCGTGACCACATGGCCCTTTTTCTTTCCCTTTTTTTAAACCCCCCCTTTTTTCCTAAAACATGGCTACTGACTGAAACTTTTACTGTAACAACTCTAGTGCTCTCTTCAGGGCTCTAAACTTGAAAACTGGCTCGAGTTTTTCTGTTTTCCCTTTTTTTCTAGGTGAAACCCACAAAGGAGCTACATCCATTAACATTTACTTTCCTTCCCCTTTAAAAATACTCCTGGGGTCAGTGCTTCCCTTTTTTTTCTTTGGGTCTCTGCTCTGTTCTCTCAAACCCCAGTGGTCGTGGCAATGTCCGCTCACACTGAGCCTGGTTCTGCTGGGGGTTTTTTCCTGGGTTTAAAAAAGGGGGTTTTTTTCCCCTTTCCCCTTTTCTAAAATGCATGCTCCGTATGGGGGATTGCTTTCAAAAGGGCAACGCCAGTGGGCTGTCCACTGTTTTAGAAAATGTTCTCCGGGAGGAGTTTAAAACTGCAAGTCATGGGCTCGATGCAAACCCGCTGGGGTTTTCCTTTTCCCTTTGATTTGAAAAAAAAAAAAAAAACCCTTTTTTAAAAACCAATTTTAATAAATAAAAAAAAATTTGGGGTGCAATGTTTTAATGATTAAGATTAAATTGGGGGGGTATGTACCTGACTTTTGTGAAGTGGGCCCTTTAGACGGGGCAGTGTTGTGAATTTGGGGCTATTAAAATAAACTGAATTTAATTGAATTATATTTTTGCTATTTATGATATTAGAGAAGGGGCCCCCAAATAAAAATAGCAGGAGGTACACTACCTCCCCTCATCCCAAAACTTTTGGGGGCCGAAACTTTTAAAAACGACTTTGGGAGAAAAAATTTTCTTTTAATTTTTTTTTTTACATTTAATTAACCCCCTTAAAAAAAAAAGTTTTGTTTTTTTTAAAATATTTATCAATTATTCGAATGGGCCCATGAAAAACTCTTCTAAAAAAAAAAAAAGTGCAATCTAATTTAAACCCCCAAAATTTAAACGTCGTTTGAGCTGGGGCGGAAAAATTGGTGTAACGTTTTGCTTTTCCTTTTTGTGCTTGTGGCCGCAGAGCAACTTACTAAACCTTTTCCCTTTAAGCCGGTCTTTTTTTTCCTTAAAAAGGTTTCTAAACCAAAAGCTTCCTGATCAATTTTTCCCGTCGTGAAAGGCTTTTTTTTCCTAAAATCCCCTATACTGACAGGAAACACTTATGCTGCTTTTTGGCTGAACAGGTTTCAGCCTTTTTGGGGTTTAAGAATGTCTTTTAGATTTCCACTTTTTAACTCCAATTTTCGAAATATAGGCAAACTGGCCTTTACCCTCAAAAGAAAAAAGGAAAGCGTGTGCTTCTGTCCATTCATCTTTAAATGTGCAATTTCCATAGTCCACTTTACGTATTTTTGACAAAGCCATCTTCTTTTACTTACTCAAGTCATTGTACTGTCAGCAAGCGTAAGCTCCCAAGCTAGTACAGAAACCGCTATTAACAGTAATGTTAATAGCGCCACAACGCACGACACTGGCGACTGGAGGCGGAGCTTCACTCCAGTGGGCAGTGGAACACAACGGTACGTACCGAGTAAGCAAAACGAGTGGAGCGGACCCACCCCCGCTATAGGCCCCAAACGAAAAAGGGGCATTAGGAACCCCAAGGCCCCTTGCATACTTATTCTTGTCGACTTTCTGGGGTTTGGGCATACAACATGGGGGGCATTCCCGCACCAGCTAGCTTGGTGTGGGACCAGAATTTTTGTGCCCCAAATAGGTGTCCATCGCGCCTTTTCAGAAGTCAGAGGCACCCCGGGGGAATAAAGTAAATGAAAAAAAATGCTTTGGGGTTGGAAAAAAACCTTTGGGGTTTCGGAGGCCCGGGGGTTTGGGGACTGCTGTACTAGATTAAAATGATCCTAATTAGTTGTGCTATCTGCTCAGCTAACCCGCTTGCAGTTTGCTACTTACCAGACAGGAGACTTGTAGCTTGAATTTAATTTATTTGGTGATGGCACAAATAAGAGCAGCATTAGCACTTTGTGAACACAGTCAGTATCATCACCGAGGATAAAAACAGCAGAAAGCCAAGAACTTTTTCTGTTGTGGTCCTCACAGACACAATACAGACAGTCATGAAGTGACAACTAATGGTAGTACCCGGAGAGAACCCACGCATGCACGGGGAGGCCAGCAAAATCAATGCAGAAAAAACCCAGGTTGGGATTTCAACCCAGGATATTTAGAAATATCTTTTTAAATAATTTTTCTAATGGTGGGACAATTGGTTAAAAGCTGTATTGAGAAAATTGTTTTTCTTCTTGGAGGTACAAATGCCATAAAGCCAATTTTCAAATGTATCAACTCTAAAAAAGATAACATCCAAAACATTATGTCTTCGTCATGTGAACCATATGTTACCATTAATATAAATGACACGGAGGCATGCACAAACATACACTGCTGTGAGCCAAAGCCCACTAAGTTATTTGACCACTGGCGGGATGTGGACATTTCTGGGTAATTGGCAGGAGCACAGGGTTCATGACCCTGTGTAAACTCATAGCAGGATGCTCTTGGTTAGTGGTCTACTCTCACTGCCACATACTTTTACAGACTGATGGTTTTACTTTACTCCTGCACTCATGCTCAGTTGTTATTTTTCTAAAAGTCTTTTTTAGGGTCCCATTTCGTACAAAGAGTTTTGTATTTGACTCTTTAATATCGATTTATGTTTCTAAACAAAGTTTCAACATATTTAAACTTGAGAGGGGTTTCCTTTACCAGTCTTTCCCTAGAATGAGAAAGTAGTTCTGTTTATCTTTTGATACTGACATTCTTTACCCCTGCAGTCTGTGTTTTCATTCAGGTTTCTCACTTTTCCGTGTTTTTATCAGTGCATTTAAAAGGAAGCAACACTGATACTGTTTCGAAGAGATAAACGGAGACTGAATATGTGGACCACCTAGAATCTTTGTAGCAGGAATTCTCTATAATCATCGGACTATGACTAATATCCCGCTCTTTACTTTAGTCATTAGGGTTTTTTTTAACCATTTGAGCCCTTGTAGATAATGCAATATTGGGTTATGAATACCTAAAGTAGCTATAGTTATTAAAGAAAAATAATCATATTTAAAGGCGTATTATGACCATTAGGTTTAGCTGTAATGGATTAAAAGTCTGTATACTAAAAGTCTTCAAAGCATTTGACAGAATCTAATTGAACATCTCACATACCATTTTGGGTATCTTATGAAATTAATAAAATTAGAGAAAAAAATATTGCATTTGTCTTTGGGGTGGATATAATAAAGGTTTTAGAAGCAGAATCTGTACAGAAAATTCTCGAGCTTTCTTTGTTCCTCAAGAAAAATAGATCTTGTTTTTTTTTTTGTTTTAAACTGTCACTTACAGAAGAATGTTTTCGCTGTCTTGCTATGATTGTTCAGTTGAGGCAAACACCTGAGGAATGGCCTAAAGTAGGTGTGTGAAACGTTTATGCACTGCATGCAAAGTAGTCAAGTTGAAAGTATTCAGGGGCCATAATGTTTTTTTTCCAATTAAAAACCTGCTCAGCAATAAATTAAACATGCAATATTTTAATGAAACATAGTCGAAAAGAACATTACTGACATTATTGTAGGTCTGAAAAGGGGTGTCATTTGTTACCCTAACAAAAGAAAGGTGTACCGTTTCCTAAAATCTTGCGTCGCATGTTTTATTTTGTGGATCTATAAAATGTTTTTAACTATTTCCAGCAACAACGAGAACTTTCTTCAAAAACCCTTGCTGTATTTCTCCAAGGTAAATGACTAGGTGTGCCCAAGTCTGTTTTTGAATAAATCACTGGATGTATGTGGCTCTGCTTACTACAAAATTAAAATGAAAGCAAAAAACATGGCAAAAAAATAAAAAATACTTGGATTTATACTTAACGTTTTGCATTTAAGAATATATAAATTTGGGCCAAAATTGTACAATATCTGAGCTGCGGTCAAGGCTACACAAAGTTATTCCAAGGGCCGCTAATGGTAATGCTTAAGAAATTAATAAATAATTAATAAATATTCTACCTGGTGGAAAAAAAACAGACATCTCTGTTACACTACTTTAAAATAAATTTCTGGCTAAACGATAAGAATTGCCTTAGTTATCTGAAATAATCTTAGACATTCAGATAAAATCTAAAATGTGGATGAAAACACTGAAGTGCCTGACTTTTTATTCTGGGTTTTTGGTCCCTAGTTTCAGAAGGTTGTGAGTATGATACCAGCCTAGCCAAGACCCTGATCTCCAAGTTGTCTACAGATCTGCATATCAGTCTATAAATGTGCAAGCGTTGGTGTGCTGAGTGTCAGTGCGGGTGGGTGGGTGAGTTAAACAGGCAGTGTAAATGCGCTTAGAGTGGACAGTATGAATAGATAAGCAATATATAAGTTCAGTCCATTTACTATTGATGCAACATTTTAAACTCTATCTCCAGATATTTTAGGAAAATAACATTTTAAATTTGAATAGGCTTTTTCAAAATGTTATTCTGCCTTTATTTATACAGGTAAATCTCATTGAAAAACAAGGTCTTGTTTTTAGGAATGTCTTCTTTTTAAGTTCATTCATGTTACCTTATTAATTCATAAAATATAGGTTGTTCTGAGCATAAATAATAAATAAATTTTGAAACAGGGGTCTTTTTGTCAGGAAAGCTAAATATTATGGATTTCTTACTGTTAGAAAAAAATTGACAGTCATATATGTTTTGTTTTCGCCGTCTTTAGTCTATTTAATTTCTGTATGTTCTTACTTTTAGAAGAGTTGGTCAAATCAGCCTTTGTGTCCTTGAGAGCACCGTAGTGTTTTCCTGATGTCATTAAAGACATCATTTAAAGATCTTTTGTAAAAAAAGAAAAAAAAAAAAAAAGCTACATTACAGAAACACAACCCCACAACCAAGAACAGTTTTGAAGTGAGATCTTTGGGCTCAGTTTGTTGCAGAAAAAGGGAGATTTAATTCAGACCAAGTACAGTTGACCTTTCCATCTCTTTCCAACTCTTACCTCTCTCCTCCTCAAGATCCAAAATGATTACTCAGTCATGCATATGTCTCATTTTACAATGTTTCCAATGTTTCCAATGTTCCCAACTCGGACAAATAACTACATACACTATTTCTTGTTTTTATTTGAGGCCGTTAATCTGAAGTGCAGTTCTGCCTCAAAGGTTTGTCCTAACCACAACCAATCCAGTTGTAACTTTCTGCTGAATGTAACTGCTAAGAAAACAACAAGGAGGCACCAGTTGTTTGACTCATTTTGGCAGCTGTTGCCAATTAACAGGTAAAAAGTGTGACAGTGGTCCCCAAATGTTAGGCAGTGCAGAAACACTAAATGCTCACTTTCTGAAACAAAACAAGGCATGAAACTAGGGCTTAGTAAGCACGCGTGTATATTCACATAAATAAAGAACCCGTAAAGTATACCTTATCCCTTTAATCCCTATTCCATTCCATTACACTAGACTATTTCTCCTTCCTTTCCCCTGTTGGGGGAAACTGCTGGTGTAATGGGTTACTCATGTGCGTAAGAGGAGTATATTTATATAGCTAGCAGTGTGAGGTCTCTACCCTATGTTCCTGGATAGCAACCTGATTCCATTGGTAACGTTATAAAGATCATGGCAGAGTCAGGGAAAGTGTCCACTCCCTCAATTTGTTGTGTAGGAAGTGTAGTAACAAAATTAAATCCCTTGTAGGCTCATAATAACTTAATTCCTTTTTCTGCTTTTGTCCTTCTTGGCCAGTCTTCGCAGGTCCTCCCCATAAATCAATTAGCATGCACACTGTATATGACATACTCGGAGAGAGGTAGAGACACAGAAAAGATTGTCTTCTCCATGAGCTCATGGAGATGGAGAGGACGTGGCTTTTTACTTCTGCTGTGGTGTGATGTACATATTTCAAACAAAAATATGAATGCTCTCTGGCAGCACTTACTCTCACTGCGGAAATGTGTCCGGCAGAAATTGGATACACGTATACACGTAGACACAGACACACACACACACACACACACAGACTGCAGCCTGCTGCCAATAATAAGACTTGTTTAACGAGTCTCATCGCTTTGTTGATTTCATTCTCAGGGCTTTGTTGTTCTTGTGAATCGCACTCTCTGAGGCCGGTATTAATCTTCACTGAGTGTATACATAAGGCTTCCAAGGCTGTGTTGTTAACTAGGAGTTGTCATGCGACAATGTTTGGTTCAAGTTGGGAGAAGTCTTGTTTGGTTCATTGCTTCATTGGTCATCTTGTTTCATGGTCTGGTGTTTATAGCACTGGGGTAGACCCCTTTTTTTCTGTCACCCCTGCTTACTTCTTCTCCTTTCATCCAACATATTTCCCTCTGCTTCTTTGGTGTCCTCCTCTTAACTCTTGCAGCAAACTTCCCTTTGCTTTATTCAGTGTTTGTACTCGGGATTCCTCAGTGGCAGTGTATGCAGAAAGATACTCAGGCTATGCCGCTGGTTTCCAGGTGTTGCACTGGTGTTCGGCAGCTCTCTGCTTGTGCTTGACTAAGCTTTTTTCTTACAATTGGGTTTGCACATTTGTTTTTTTTTCACAAAAAAACCTTCTGTAGCTTGGATTTCAGGCGTTGCTGCAAAACAGAAGCAAAATAGGGTGTTTTTTTTTTCTCATGGTATAAGGTTCCTGGTTTTAGAAGCTTGCCTTCTAGTAAAGAAGTATAAATTCATTCTCTGTACAGTATTGTACTACAGTAGTTCAATATCTGATTTATGAAGGATGATTATGTATCTGATGTAAGCAGGATTACACAACGGTTGGTTGATATCTTTTAAACTTTCCTAATGTAATACCAGTTTATACATTTTTAGTATCTGCCAAAATAGAGGTGCATCTCAATAAATTATTAAATATCATTAAAAAGTACTTTTTTCAGTAATTAATCTCAAAAGACTCAAATAAGACTTACCACAAAAATAAGGAAATGTATGTTTGGGCAAATGTTACTTGTCTTTGCAATAAATGTTACATGTTTACATCCCATAAATGAAGCCACTATTTCATAAATATTATATTTGTACGTTGCGCAGCAGAGCTAGCTGGTTTTTGACTCTGAATGCACCCCGATACTGAACTGGTGTTGTTTATTTGATTGGATGATTTTAAGTTTGTAGAAACACGACAACATGGCATTTTAACAAGATAAGCGTTTACCATGAAAAACCCGTACAGACCCGTAACAGCCTGTCAACTCCTCGTGGTGCTGGTCACCAGCTTGGTCAAATGCTGCTCTGAGACAGCATACTACTCCTTAACCAGGATTTCTTGCAACTCAGCCAGCGTGGTCGTATTTGTCATTCTGGCACAAACGGCACGCCCAAGCTGACACCACAAGTGTTCAGTAGTTATGAGGTTTAGGACTACAGGCAGACCTTTCCATCCTCTCCAATTCCAAATTCTGGCGGTAGTTGCTGGTGAACTCTGCTCTTTGGGGGAAGATATCAGATTGCCACTGGCTGCAGAATCTCATTTTCTTGCACTGAGATTACCTTAGTTTCTCAAGTGATCAAGAAGCCTCCCAACACCATAACACAGCCTTTACCACAAGTTGCTACCCTATCGATACAGCAATTTTCCAAGCTTTCTCCACACAGTTAATCTGCGTAGGCAGAATCTGGACACATTGTTGAACATACCAATCCTTCTTGTTTACATTCCAGTGCACATGTTTCTGACACCACTCAGTCACCTGATTACCAGCGGCAGCTCAAGACAAGTATCAGCAAAAGCTGTTTGACATCGGCAGAGAAGATTTGGCAAGTCTTTCATGGGTGTGCAGATCACATACTCGATCTGTTGCCAACGAATGCATTTTCCTTACACCATTTAAAGGGAAGTAAACAAGCTTTGCAAGAGTATGAGATATATTGCCAAGGACCATTGTTACAGCAAGGAACAGATTTATTTAACACATTTCCTCACTTTTTGATGTGTTTGTTATATATTTTTTATTACACACTGATTGATTTTTTTAAGTGATTGTTTGTGGTAATTTAAGTCACTATTGATTACAGATAAGGAAAATACAAAATTTAGTTTCTTAGAAAATTGGAATCTTGCAGAAGCCATAAAAAAATATTTTTAATTCAGAAATGCCAGCCTACGCCAATGGTTCTCTGTTCCCTGTTACTTTGGACTTGATGAAATGTAGTGGATACACCAGAAGATCACATGGCTCCAGGATGCAAACTTGTATGTGGTGCCTCTCCGCTCTTCCTCCAGACAGGACCTTGATTTCTAAATAAAACACAAAAATTTACTTTTTTGGACCGCTAAGCAACAGTCCAGTCGTTTTACTTGTTGCTCCAAGTAAGACGCTTCTGCTGTTCTCTCTGGATCAGACGTTTCTTAACACAAGGATAACATAACAGTTTCACCCCATTTCCTGGATATGTTATTGGGCTGTGGCTCTTGCAGATTTCACTCTCACTGCACTCTGTGCCATGTTGATCTTCTCCAAGCTCTTGAATGGGATTTGCCTCACAACCACCTTAAGGCTGCAGTTATCCCTACTGGTTGTGCACCATTTCTACCACACTTTTTCCCTTTCACTAAACTTACCATGAATATGCTTGGATACAGAACCATGTGAACGGTCACCTTCTTTATTAATGATCTTGTGTGAATCTTTCTGATTTTGGAGTGTCAGTGATTCTCTAGGGTGTAATAAAACATCCCTGTATTAGAAATAAAAGCACTTTGATATTGGCCAGTTATATGCAAATAAATGTAATATTCTACTTATCCGAAAATTAAATTTTGGCCATAAACATCAGAATTTACAAAAGTAAATTCTCGATACATGTCACTTTCTGTAATATTGAGCTAAAATACTGTAAAAAACCTTTAAATGATGCTCTAATTTACTGAGATGGAATTTTACTCTAACTTTCCAAGAATAAAGACACAATGCACACGTTTTGAATTGAATTTCATATTAAAATGTTTTCAGTTCACAGTTTTGGGGTCACAGTTTTTGGTTTTGGTTCACCTTTTTGTCAACATTCCATAAATACCATACATCAGCCATAAATCATCCACCATTTATGGTTTATAAAATGCTCTATTCTCAAGGGCATGTCTTGTATTCCTGTAGAAACAGAAAGAATGTGACAGTTTGGCATTAGGCACACCATTGTGACAGCCTGAGGTTAAAACTGGCTGGGATTTTTGTACACTAAATGGGGAGACATTGCTGATTTCAAAATGCTTTTCATTTACTTGGCAAAAAGAGACTGAAACTGTTTAGCTTAAAGTTTTGCTTAGGATATGAAAAAAATGTATTCTTGACAAGAAAAAACAGTGTCCTACAACCGAAACCTGTTTGTGGATGTTTAAATTACAGAGACTAAAATGACTCAAATTTATTGGCTATATTCTCATATATGTGGTTAAAAAATAAAAATGTAATTTTTGGGGGGGAATGTGCAAAAACATACATTGCGATATTTTATTCTTTCCCAAAGATGAAACTGAGATGCGTCCTGACTAACATGGTGTAAAAAAAAAAAAAAAAATTGTGATAGTAAGGGGGTTGAAATTAACCAGCTGCTGTTGCACCCCTAAGTTGCCACGGAATGCAGTGACAATGCCAAAATGGTCAACATATGAAAGGGTGAGCCAGCCCGAGTTTGAGATGTAGCGATTAGTTAGCTACAAGATTTAAATATGTGTATGCTTTACGCACTTTTCGTCCATAATGCCTAATATGGACTTTGCGCTAGCTGTGAAGAGGAGCGCAGAGGCGTCGGGTGTCCTCACATCTTTGCCAAACTATGCCGTCTCGATTGGTGATCTATGCATAACCCAAGACGCAATACGAAAGGGCTTAACTTTGTGGCCATATTGATAAACTCTTTTCTAAAAGAAGCAGCACCTCCTTTTCAACATAAATGTAGTTTAATTTCAACACCATTGCTAGCTGGGGAGCTCTCACTACCCACTCTCACTACCAGTCTGTGAGTAAGAGGGTGATGTAGATTAAGTGAAAGATGATGGCCCCAACCGCCTGATCTCTCATGCAATTTGGGTTGAAGGCACTGTTGAGAGGTTGAAACTCCGCTGATAGGATAATTAAATAGGTGAGAGACCATTTGAGACATCACTGTGTTACAAGATTGAAACATGACATTTTACATGATGGTGACTATGACGTGTACAATGATCTCCAAAAAATAAAAAGAAGAACTTACTTACACTAAGCTTGTTTCATAGTTCTGTGATCAATAAAATAAAATTTTGTTCACTGAGGAGAGTTTTTAGGAGTGCTTTTTATGCATGGACATAAAACTTGTTTTAATCAATCTGCTCAAGTCTCTGCTCTCTGGGTCTTTTAAAAGCATATCATGCTTTTAAAAACTTCCTTTTCACACTTAAATCGTTCAGTTGTGGTCTATATAAAGATGAACTGCAATGCTTTGGTCTGAATTCCTTGTTATTGTAGCTCCAAAGGCCCCTCTTATACCACTGTTCTGAGGTGTGTCTGAGAGCAACTTGATTTAGTGCGGTCTCTTTAAATGCTACTGAGATACTTCACACCCTGCCCCTCTCCAGGTCAGAGAACATTCCACTCCAACCCGTTCGGCCATTTTTGTAGTTTGATAAAGATTATCTACTGGCACAGGAACAAGACAAAAACTGCAAAAACAATGCAAGAATGTTTTTAATACTATTGAAAACACAGGATGGTTTTGTTCTCAAGAAGCTAAAAGTGAGCACACAGCACTAATATAAGAAGAAGGCACCATGCTACTGCTAGTAAAACAATGGGCAGGACATCATATCAACACACAATACATTTATTCTAAAATAAAGTTTTTTAAAGAACAAACTAACCCCTTAATCAGATGAAGTCTTTCGCCAAGTCCTTCTTGATGCTGGCGGAGGTTGCTGAAGGCGATCGTCCTTGAAGTGCTTTGCACAAACAAAGAGGAGAATACCCACTGATGTGGGTAGATTTTATAAAAAATAAAATTTAACCAGGTACTTTGAAGAGGTTCTGATGCTAGGGGATGATGTAATGAATTGTGTGGGTTAATACACCCAGCAACTGAACATTTAAACTTATCCACCTGCAGCTTTGGCATACCTGAGCTTGGACTACAAAATCGCAGAGAGAAATAAAAATGATATGTGAAATTGGTGAGCTGGAAGTCCATGACCTTGTTTTGCTGTTTCGCAGCAAATACTGTGACGTAATGGTTCAAAAAACGTAATAGAGACTAGAGAAAACTGAATGGAGTAAAAGATATGACCTAAACAGAATATAAAGATATCTATGCAGCACCTGTAGAGACTAAATTCACCTGTTCTGAATTCCTGCAGACTTCAAGTACACAACAAAGTATATTTAAGAGCTAAAATAGATTTTGCATGATATGTCTCGGGTGCAGTAAACATTGTATCCTTCAGCCTACTACGTCCTTGCCCTTAGGCAACCTTTCTTCTAGTAATAATTTGTATTTATTTTTTTAAAACAAGTGCACAAAGCACTGTACAATTGTTGGAACTGTATTTTACGGCCTAAAATACCCAATGCCTTAGTATATACAGGCGTTTATATAGCGGGATCTGGGTTTTAAATATTTCTACAGTAAATTAAAGCTTTTCCATTTTGCATCTGTGGCTCAGTGAGCTTCATGTTGTCTCCCACGTTGGGAATTGAACCATGCTGCGCATAATTATATGCATGTTTCTCTCGGTATTTTGGGGGTTGGAGACAGACACAGCAACATTCACATTAGAGCCAGACCATTCTTTCACGCCTACACTGACCCCAAGCAAATATTTCACACATTCAACTTGAACAGTTGATTGACAGCTGTGTTCACTGAAGCAATTTATTTTATAGCAGTGGGCCACTATATAATTGCTGAAATGTTTATGACTCATATCAAGACATTTGACTGTCACTATAACGTTGAAGCTGCTGGTGTAAACGGCGTTGCTTGTGATCTTCAATCACTTTGGGCTCATTTGTGAACATTCACATTTTGCATGAAATAAAAACACAACTCTAAAAATTACATTTGGAAGTGCAGTTCAGCCTACACCAGATTTAAGCAGACTATACAGCTGTATAGTCTGCTTAAGTCTAAGCAACCCCTATTTTCTGACGCAGACTAGTGAGACCATAATGCACTTTTTCCATATTTAATGTGGCGATTATCCTGTACAATAGCTTCTTCTATGTCACAGGTTTATCAGTAACCTCCATCTTGAATTGGTAATATTTCCACCCACAATGATTTTCTGTAGACTTTAACTCTGGTGTTGCCTATCTCCTGTGTTCATTAAGCAGTAGGGTGTGTACACCCTGAAGAGGTTCCTAGTTCAGCATAAAGGTTCACCAGCAAAAATGTGCCTCTCCTGAAGTCATTCTTTTCAGAATTTGGACATTTTCTTGCCTAAAAATGAATCCCTTATCATATTGGGCTTCTTTACCATATTCAGACACCTACAGGGTTTGGGTCCAAAGTGAATTATTTTTGGAACAGTTCATAATTTCTTCCAACTTGACAAAATCCCCAGTTCCATCGGATACTGCCACTGCCATGTTTAACTATGGGTGTTCTGTTCTTTTGGTGTTGTTTATTGTTGTTTTTGTGCCAAACCTACGTTCTGCAGTTGTTGTCAGACCAGAACATGTTCTTCTACAGGGTGAGAGCCGGGTTCTGAGGGTGTTTAAGAGATTTCAACCCAGCCTCAATAATTTCTTGAGAAGAATAGATGTATGTCTTGTCACCCTACTCCGTAGTGCCTACCTATACAGAGAATACAGCAGATTGTTGCCATGTTTAGAATGCAAAATTTTTGCATTATTTCTAGAGCTTCTCTAGAGAATTGCTGTTGCTCTCTCTGCCAGTTTCTGCCTTATTTTTTAATAATAGTGGAAAATGTCTAGTTAATGTAAATTTTACTGCGGTCTCATATTTTCACATTTGGACATTTTTTTATACCCCTCTCCTTACTGATACCTTTGTAAAATGACATCCTTCTTATTCTTCATAACCTCTCTGCAAATTATGGCTTTAGGTAAAATGTGTGAACATGGAAAAGTCATGAAAATAGTACTAGGACAGCTGAACATTAGTCATGGTGCTTCCGATTCATTATAACTGATGGCAGGTATGGACTCAAGCAGACTGAATGCTGAATCAGGAGGTGTTTCAACAAAGTACTAACAGGTGTGCACATTTATGCAACCAGGTGATAGCACTTTTTTTTTCATTCCCTCCCCAACAGATTTGATTGTTTCTGAGGTGAAACGTAAATGTCACCATATGTGTGAAAATATACTTTTAAAATAATTTAACATGGATTCATAATTTTGTTGAGGTCACTAAAAACGAACATTGGCTGCGTGAATTTTCGGAAGTGCACTGTCAATTATTAACTGTGTCACTTTAGCTCTTGTTTCCAGGTGTCCTTGGAAGAAACTGAGAGTGATACAATAGATTCGTGTGCATACCTGCACGTATGACTCCTTATCTTTTTTAAGCATTCTTTTTGTGTGTGCAAACTGTACTCTATAGCACCCTGACACAGGCTACAGTTGGGCCAGTAATGCATTAGCTATGGCCAGAGATGGGCTGGTATGGAATAAATAATAGATCCTTTCCCTCTGAATAAATCAGGACCAGAGAAATGGAGAGAGATGAGAGATTAAATGTGGGAGGGAGTTGGAGACGTTCAATGCCAGATATAAAGGGAGGATTTGTGTAACTGGAAGAGGGATATAGTGGCAGAAATACTGTCCTGAGATCCAGATAGATATCTTATTTCACTTTTTTGTGTTTTATTAATTGACATTTAGTAAAAAAACTAAGTTGTAACTGTTATTAAGTAAAATGCAAAACATTTACATCCTTTTTTATTTCTGCCCATCAGGCACAAGGCCAGACATTCAGCTTCCCTGACATCTTCCCAGAAAAGGACCGGACGCTGGCGGAGGGCTCAATGGAAGAGATGCAGGAGAAGTTCATGGAGGACGAGAAGCAGAGGCAGAAACTTGACCCCAGGAGAGGAGGGGTCACCGAGTGGTTTGGACTCTGAAGTTATTGATTTGAAATGCGACCCACGTGATGTCACTTTTATATCTCTGCTGAAACAAAAGCGTGTAGTGAAAAAGAGCGTGTGTGGGATATGGCAGACATGTGTTCAGTGTGTTTGTGAGGCTGGAGTCCAGGAACCGAAGACAGAAAAGAATTGGAGGAGGAGGAGAGCGGCAAGTCTTCGTCTTTAGTGAAACCAGCCCACCACACACATTGTCTATGACCTCAGATAACCTCTGCTTATCCCTCTCATCTGTCACCCCTGTTGTCCCTCATGTCTTTATGTTTCTGCGAGATACTTGATCCCATGCCCAACACCAGAAGGCAGCATATATTGGCTGGTTGGATCCAGCTGCCTGGACAGCTACATCATTTCCTCTTCCATGAGTTTGTCTTATATTAGTTATCCAGATTTGGTAAACAAAAGATGGGATGTTATTTTAGAAAGCAGATACATGCAGTTTGCAGGGGCATCATTAAATTTTGTGGTAGCAGCTATTGCCATAACCATGAATAAAGTCTGTACCCAATGTTTGTGTACCTTTTGTTTAAATGTTAAAGTTGTTTTAATAAGAACTATTAAACGGTCACCATTCCAAAAGTATTCTGCTTACTGCCTGCTGTCTCACGGCTGTCGTGCTGAGAAACTGGTGCTTTGAGGTGTTGTTTGCAGCGCAAGCTGGCTTTCGCAAGTGCCAATGTGGTCTGGTAGCTGTTTTGACAAAGTAATGATCTGTGTTTTGAATCGGGCCAGTGGAGGACTGAGTTCTCTTACCGTAATAAAGCCCATAAAGCGGAGGGTGGGGAGACCTCTTCTGGGCTTGCTCAGACCCTCCATTATTCAACGAAAGTTACAGTAAGTGTCCCCCAGCCATGACCGCTAATGCTGCCTGGCTAACAGAAAGGTCCGGTCCCTGACCTCATCCAGCCAACTCATCTATCACTAAGGAGAATGTCAATATTGATCCTGTTGGCTCATTGAACAAGCTTCTAGTTTCACCATCACCCTATTCCTTCTTTCTGTGCCTTTTTTTTACCACTTTTCTCTCCTCCTCCATCTCTTCTGTTGCCTAATTTTGAATCTCTGAGAAACAGCTGAATAACCCAAGAAGGAGGGATACCAAATTCCTTTTGTTTCTCACCTCCCGGCCTGAACGGACCACTTTATGAAAGTTGGATAATCAAGTTCTGATGTTTGCCAAGCCATAATATTTCCCTGTTGTCCTCTTGTTCTTTGTGCTGGGGATACCCTGTTCCTCTTAAAATCAGCAACACATACCTAACACAATTGTTTCTCATTAAACTCTCGATTAAATCACTTCTTTTCTTTATTTTTTTAAACCTGTTGGGAGTTTTGGTTGTGTAGCATTTTGCATGAATTATCGAGGTGCTTTGTGAATTAAACAGAATCTAGTTTTCAGACACACTTGGTTAATGATTTAATGTCTTGACTAACCAGGGACAACACATGGCTAAGTAAAGAAATGTAAAACAATTTGGTGTAGGAGTGAAACAACACGAAAGGAGAGATTAGTCAAGAAATGTAGTAAATATTTATACCAATTGAAGGTTTTCACATTTTGTAATTTTACAACTGCAAACTTGAATGTGTTTTGTTTGAATTTTACAGTATGTGACAGAGAAAGTGAAAAGGGCATGTGATATTCATATTTGTATTAGAAATAAAAAGTGTTGTGCGCATTTATATTCAGACCCTTATTATTCTGTAAAGCTACCTGTTGGTGCAATTACAGAGGGAAGCCATTTGGTGTATGTCTCTCAACAGCTTTGCACATCTGAAGACTAACATTTTTGCCCATTCATGTTCGCAAAATAATTCGGGCTCAGATTGGATGAAGAGTATCTGTGAAAAGCAATTTTCAAGTCCTACCATGGAGGTGCACTCTGTTTAGGTCTGGACCATGACATATAAGATGTCATATAGTTTGACCAAAACTGTGTTGAGACTCTGACTGCATGTCCAGGCTTGTTGTCGCGCTGGAAGATGAATCTCAGCTCCAGTCTCAATCATTTTCAGATTTTCTTCCTGTATTTATCTTTATCCATCTCCCCATCAACTCTGACCAGCTTCCCTGTTTCTGCTGACAAAAAAAGTATTCCCAGAGCATCATGCAGCCATCACCATGTCTCATGGTGGGGATGATATGCACTGTGATTTTTATGCCATTCAGAGAGCAAAACATTCTTCTATCTTGGCCTCATCTGACCAGTGCGCCTTCTTCCACGTGTCCGCCGTATCCCGTACATAACCTGTGGAAAACTGCAATCAGAACTGCCTATGTTTTCTTCGTGCCACTCTCCCTTAATTCAATGCAACATTAACTATAAATGAAAGCTCCCAAAGAAAGAGAACATGATTGAAGACACAGATTAAATAATCATTAGGAGATTATTCATCTCACAGCAGTTTGTCATATCTACGTTTGGCTCAGTATTCATCTGAAAAATGTCCCAAACATTCACTGATTTTTCATTTGTAACTACTAAACACACTTAAGTGCAAAACAGTTTTATTTTGTTTTTGTTTTTTTTAACAGAAATGTCATGAGTCTGTCCTTTCTGGGGTCTCATGTTTTTTCTCCTGCCTGTGAGATTTTTCTTTGGGTACTTAGCTTTCCACAATGTAATGTCATGGTTATTACCTTTACTGCAACCACAACTCTGCTCAGAATAACAGATGTAAATATTAATATGGATAAATTTGTCAGTGTTGGAGGGATTTTCTTTAAAAACTATATTTGCAGTTTTTGTGAGACATATCAGCCACCCGACAGATAAATCTGTTTAACAAAGTGGCTTAATAAAGTTACAAAGTTGCTTTAAATTTGCTGCTGTTTCTTCTTGCAAAAGATATTATATTACAAAAGGTTCTCGCATGAATGAAAGTAATAACTCCAAAAAAACAAGTGTCCATTCTAAACTGATTTGCAAAATGATTTATATTTGCTAAGGATGAATGTAATTTTGTCATTTTCTAACTTTTCAGTTCAGTTTATTCTTAATTTCTGAGAAACAGTAAGGGTAAAAAGCCATATTAGTTTCTTTTCACTTTAGTTCTTTTGCTTTTTTAACAACAGTTTTTAAGCTGTAAGCTAATTAAAAAGATGCCATGATGGAGAGATTTGGTAAAACTGCTTACAGCCATGTTTTCTTTTACACATTGCCCCTAATAATGTTATTTAAATATTTTACTAACTTTAATATAAAAATCAATATTTATTTTGTTACGGTTATAGAACATAACAGTTACCAAGCTGATGGATGTTAGAGTTGGATGCAGCCTGCCCCAAACGTTTACATTGAACTAAAAATAAATATAAATTTTAAACCCAATTCTTTATTACTACAAGTACTGAAATTAGTTTTATCTTTAATTACAGCTTTATAGCATTTCTGTTTTAACAAATTTCTAAATCCTGTTGTAAAAGTGACTATGCTCTTTTTGTCATCACTGAATTTGATCAAACTTAATAGAAAAGAACACACTTTTATGTAGCTAAATGGTTACTGTTCATTGTTGGATGAGAAAACCTGAATTGCAGCCTCCGCTGTAATTCATCCCAAAAGTGTTCAAGAAGGTTGAGGTCAGGACTATGTGCAGGCCAGTCATGTTTCTCCACACCAAACTTCATTGACCTGCAGCCAATTGTAACATCGAAATTCTTTGATTAGGTTGTGTGACCCAATACTTGTGGCAATATGGTGCATCTCTCGATATATAGTTTTATTGATAACATCTTTTTTTGTTGCAAGAAATAGGAAAGAAATTCACTCTGTAGATAAAAAACAACCTTTGTAGATAAAAAAAACAACCTTTGGAGACATGCTCCAGAAGTTTGCAGCTAGTGCTTCAGAAGATTCTTGCCACACTTTTGATTATTATGTATTAAAAGTAGAAAATCATATCTCGTTTCCTTCTACTTCACAATTATGCACTACTTTGTGTTTTGTTCTATGTTAGGATCTGGTGAATATACAGCAGTAATTGGTAGTATAGTTCTGTTTTTAACCTTGCCTTGTACAGGGTATCCCTCTCACAGTTTATTGGGCAGAGCTCAGATAGTAGAAGCCAGTCTGTGTTTGGAGATAAAGATAATCAGGCTTCAAAGATCACGGTGTTCTGCACATCTGAGTGATTTGCTGGATATTTTTGACATCTTCTACTAAGGTTTTAAGTCTTGTCACCTTTTTGCCTTTTGTCGCCACCTAAGAAGCTGTTGACACCAAAACAGTCCCGTTCTACATCCATATTTGTTTATGCAGCATTCTTGTCTGTCAAGACAAGCAGGCGTGCCACGCACTTCTATTTCAACTAAATGAGTGTGGCAAAATGAGTGCAAGTAGCTCCTGATTTATATTTGATCTCTGCCTGGTGAATACCACCATTTTGTAATGCGCCACACATTGTGTAATTGCAGAGGAGAGGAAGGGCGAGCTTGTTTCGTGCTAGATACAGAAAGCTCATGAAGGCCGCAGTGAAAAAGCAGGTGGTGAGGGATTCAGATGACATCACTAAGAAAATGCTGAGCTGGATTTAAAGGTTACTTGATAAAACTGGTCTGATCCCACTGTGCTAACCCCCCACCCACCCCCCATCGCCTTTCACTTTCTCATGAGACGTACAGTGCAGATCGTGTTCTCATCCCTACATGGTGAGTTAATGGAAGGGGGGTTGAATATTTTAAACTATGCTTTACCCTCCTCCTTCCTCTCCGAGCTCTATCCGTTTTTTTCCTCCTTCAGCTGTGCATTAGTAGAGTGCACACATGACCCCGTTTCTGTCACTGCAGTCCACTTTTGGAATCTGCATGACATCATTTTGTATTTTTGGGATGAGCAGAGGTACAGTGAGTATCTTTTCTGCCTCTCCGCAGTCGAGGGAGGCTGCAGATCTCTTCTTTCTGGCTGTAATAACAGCCTTCTTTAAAGGTCTGCGCCCACAGATGGTCGGCTGCATCTCGTAGAGAGTCTGTTAGAGTTGATTATATGAATAACAGACAGACACAAGTCGACTAATGCACATTTTCAACAAGATAGGAAGGATAAACTGAAAGATTTGAACATGTTTTATTGCCATCTCTCTGTAACATTACACATATACAGGAAGACAATTACTGCCCCTACCAGCCATTTGTGCAGATGCACAGACTCCCACACACTCACTTGTGTTCACTAAGACAACCGGGATTGCCTGCTGAGGATTCTGACGGCCTCTCTTGGACTACCGCCATATGCATTCCTCCTGCCCCAGGTTGCTGTTGGTTCATCTGAGCTCAGCCAGTGCACTCTGTCACCCCATAAATGTGTGCATACATGTGCGTTTGTGTTTGTGCACGCCTGTTGCAGTGTGGTTCTGTGTTCTGCGTGCATCTTTAAAAGTTGTCTTCAGCATTTGTGTACAGACAAAGGCATGTTTGTATGATTTTTATTCATTGCTTCTTGTGAACCACTCAACCATGCAGAAAATTACCATGATATGGCCCCTCTGTGCAGGGCCCGGCTGCACTCACTACTGTGTGTGTGCTGGCTCTGAGCCAGGAGCAACAACTGAAGGAGTGCACAGCAAAAAACATGTCAACTGGCTGTATCGTTGCTTGGATGAAAATAAATCAATATGTAATAGTGTTGAACAATTATTGTCTAATATTGGGAAGGTGCAGTTAGCTAAAGTCAGGGCATTTTTTAGCTTGGTGTGCACAATAACTGAAGTTACATATAAAACGATGGCAAGCAAAAGTATTCATGACTCTGACGTTTTCATATTTACTACAACAACAAACTTCAAATGAGATTCTGTTGAGATTTTATATGATAGATCAGCACAACCCAATATCTTATAGATCACTGTTTATTCTATCATCCAAAAGTGGAACGATCAAGGAGAGCATTAATCAGAAAAGTAGCAGGAGCTGCAGAGATCCACAGCTCCAGTCAGGGAACTTGACAACTGTGGAGGGCATTACTAATAGTTGTCAAGTTCCCTGACTGGAGCTGTGGATCTCTGCAGCTCCTGCTACTTTTCTGATTAATGCTCTCCTTGACATGAAGAAAGCCAAAAGAAGTTTCATTTTTATTTTTCATATGCCCATGTAGGGGCCACAACTAAGTTCTGGGCAGATGAGGGCAAAAATGAACTGTTTGGCCTAAGTGCAAATATGTTTGTGTGGCAAAAACTGAGAGCACCCTGAACACATCATCAGCACAGTCAAACATGGTGGTTTGTATTTTGTTTTCAAATCACAATGCATCAAATTTTATTTATTGTTTTATATTATATTACAAAATAATTCCCTGATAAAATTTGTTAAATACAAATTCTAACATGGAGATAAGTCTTTATACATGCATAATGTGGTATAAATGACATTTAAAGAAAGAGACCAACATAGAAGTATTGCTACGTTTTACTTAGTTCATCACATTTTAGATGCTTTTTCAAGGATAACCACTTGTTTTCTGTCAGAAGAAGTTAAATAATGTAAAACACGTGTAACGGTGTTTTCTTTAGCATTAAAATGAAATGCTTGTCTCAGAAAAATCAAACCGTATGGTATTCAATATAAATATAGAAAGAAATGTTCAGCAGCAGCATTTCTGCTTTTAAACATTTATGTTCTTTTACTTGCTTAAAGATCATTACATTCACTGATATTGTCTTGATTTGATAATATTATTCTTTATATAACGACAGGGGTTGGACAATGAAACTGAAACACCTGGTTTTAGACCACAATAATTTATGAGTATGGTGTAGGGCCTCCTTTTGCGGCCAATACAGCATCAATTCGTCTTGGGAATGACATATACAAGTCCTGCACAGTGGTCAGAGGGATTTTAAGCCATTCTTCTTGCAGGATAGTGGCCAGGTCACTACGTGATACTGGTGGAGGAAAACGTTTCCTGACTCGCTCCTCCAAAACATCCCAAAGTGGCTCAATAATATTTAGATCTGGTGACTGTGCAGCCCATGGGAGATGTTCAACTTCACTTTCATGTTCATCAAACCAATCTTTCACCAGTCTTGCTGTGTGTATTGGTGCATTGTCATCCTGATACACGGCACCGCCTTTAGGATACAATGTTTGAACCATTGGATGCACATGGTCCTCAAGAATGGTTCGGCCATGATATGGCAGCCCAAACCATCACTGATCTACCCCCATGCTTCACTCTGGGCATGCAACAGTCTGGGTGGTACGCTTCTTTGGGGCTTCTCCGCACCGTAACTCTCCCAGATGTGGGGAAAACAGTAATCAGAGAACAATACATGTTTCACATTGTCCACAGCCCAATATTTGCACTCCTTGCACCATTGAAAACGACGTTTGGCATTGGCATGAGTGACCAAAGCTTTGGGCTATAGCACCCCCCGGGGTATATTGACCCTGGGGAGCTCCCGATGGACAGTTCTGGTGGAAAACAGGAGAGTTGAGGTGGCACATTTAATTTCACCGTGATTTGTGATAGCCGTGGTTTTTTTGTTTTTTGGATACAATCCGGGTTAGCACCCAAAATCCCTTTCAGACAGCTTCCCCTTTGGTCCACATTTTAATCCTGTTGGATGTGTTTTCGTCCTTTGGTGGTATGCTGACATTACCCTGGATACCGCGGCTCTTGATACATCACAAAGACTTGCTGTCTTGGTCACAGATGCGCCAGGAAGACGTGCCCACAAATTTGTCCCCCTTTTGAACTCTGGTATGTCACCCATAATGTTGTGTGCATTTCAATATTTTGACCAAAACTGTGCTCTTACCCTGCTAATTGAACCTTCACACTCTGCTCTTACTGGTGCAATGTGCAATCAATAAAGACTGGCTACCAGACTGGTCCAATTTAGCCATGAAACCACCCACACTAAAATGACAGGTGTTTCAGTTTCATTGTCCAACCCCTGTAGGACCTTAAGATGTGCTTTGACATTTGTTGTGAATTAGAACTATATAGTTGAATTGAATTCAACTGAATAACCAACTACAATTCATCATCACTGTAAAATGGAAAATAAAAGCAAACATATCCACAGTAACAGAATCATTTAGAATGCAACAGATATATATTAAAACAAATTTCCATATATAATACATTTATTCTATGAGACAAAAACAACTATGTACACTGCTCCAAAAAATAATAATCGAGGAACACTTTGAAAACACACCAGATCTTAATTGGAAAAAGATTATGATGGATATCTATACTGATATTGAATGGGTAATGTGTTAGGAACATAAGGATGCCACATTATTTGATGAAAATAAAAATAATCAACCCACAGAGGGCTTAATTCAAAATCACTGAGAAATTTGAGCTGAAAAACAGATGCTGCATGCTAGTCCAATTTGCTGAAATGTTATTGCACCAACTCAAAATGGTACTCAGTTGTTTGTATGCCTCACAACGTCAGGGCATGCTCCTATGAGATGACGGATGGTGTTCTGGGGTATCTTCTCCGTGATCCTGATCAGGGTGTCACTAAGCTCCTGGACAGTCTGAGGTGCAACCTGGTGGTTTCAGATGATGTCCCAGAGATATTCTATTGGATTTAGATCAGGGAAGTGTGGAGGCCAGTCAGTGGTGTCAATTCCTTCATCCTCCCAGAACTGCCTGCATGCTCTTGCCACAGAAGACTGGACATTATCATACTCCAGGAGGAACCCAGGACCAACTGCACCAGGGATGGGTCTAACAATGGGTCTAAGGATTTCATCCCAATACCTACTGGTAGTCAGGGTAAATGATGTATGACCTGCACTTGTATAGTGCTTTATCAAGTCCTCAGAGACCCCAAAGCACTGTACACTATAATTAGTCATCATCCCATTCATACACTGACAGAGGTAGACTACATTGTAGCCACAGCTGCCCTGGGTCAGACTGACAGAAGTGAGGCTGCCATACATTCGGCGCCACCGGGCCCTCTGACCAACATCAGCAGGCAAGGAGGGTGAAGTGTCTTGCCCAAGGACACCACGACTGAGACAGACAGAGTGGAGGTTTGAACTGGCAACCCACCGGTTACAGGGCGAACCCCTGCTACTGCTACCACTGTCATAGTTTATCCTGTACAGGTCTGTGTGTAGCTCCATGGTTATGCTTCCCTAGACCAACACTGACCCACCACCAAACTGATCATGCTGAACAACGTTGCTGGCAGCATAATGTTCACGGTAGCTTCTCCAGACCCTCTCACGTCTGTCACAAGAGCTCAGAGTGAACCTGCTCTCATCCGTGAAAAGAACAGGGCGCCAGTGCTGAACCTACCAATTCTGGTGTTCTCAGCTGAACGCTAGTCGAGATCCACGGTGCCAGGCAATGAACACAAGGCCTACTCGAGGACATCGGACCATCAGGCCTCCCTCATGAAGTCTGTTTCTGTTGATTTGGTCAGAGACATTCATACCAGTGGCCTGCTGGGGGTCACTTTGTAGGGCTCTGTCAGTACCTATCCTGTTCCTTGCACAAAGAAGCAGATACCGGTCCTGCTGATATTACGGACCTCTGACAGCCCTGTCCAGTTCTCCTAGAGTAACTGCCTGTCTCCTGGAATCTCCCCCATACTATTGACACTGTGTTGGGAGACACAGCAAACCTTCAGAAAATGGCACATATTGATAATAATAATATAGACTTTATTGATCTCACACTGGAGAAATTGTCATTAGCATTTGGCCCATCCATTAGGGAGCAGTGGGGTGGCATTGAGTGGCGCTCAGGTAGCAGGGTATACGTGTCTTGCTCAGGGGCTCAGAGTTGCAGGCTGTGGGATTTGAACCAGGTTACTTGTGGCCTCTCCAGGCCACAAGTAACCAGGGCATTTGCAGGGCATGCAAATGCCCTGCTCTCTAACCACTAGGCCACCACTCTCCCCATCTTGGTGGAGTTGGACTGCCCCAACAACCTCTGTAGGGTCCAGGTATCGGCTCCTGTTACCAAATGCTACCAAATGCAAGGGTCAGCGTCAAAACTGCTCAAAAACAGTCCAAAAAAATATGAGAAGGAAAAAATGTCTGTGTCCTCCACCTGAAAAAACCATTCCTGTGTTTGGGGTCGTCTCATTGACGGCCCTTTAGTGGTTGTTAACTTCTTAAAAAAAA